>OVAN01015083.1:0-11573 GCA_900406275.1 Anastatica hierochuntica
TTCTGTATAACTATCAAAAAGTAGAAGATATGACACTTTATTAGTTCATAATTTCGTATGGTTTTTTTAGTTAGTCAAAGTATACAATATCTTAAGAATTATTTAAATATAATAAATTTTATATAAAGTATGATTGATTTATTGAGTAAAATTAACTTATTTTTTAAATTTATTTTTTTTTAAGATATATTTATCTTATATCATATTTAGAATTATATATATATATATATATAATTTTTTGTTTAAAAAATCAAATATATCAAATATATTAAATAACTCATTAAGGACAACCATCATTCTTTAAGATTAATATTTTTGAATATTTTCTTTATTATTTTCGTTTTTTTTAAAATAAATAAATTTATGAATAATTTTTTTATTAGTCAAATAGTTCATTAAGGGCAACATAGTAATCAACCAGTCAAATTTTTAATCTGGTGCAAACTGACTTCATACTTAATTTTGTGGCCCATTCTGTTTAGCTTCAGAAACGTTGTCGTTTTCAGCTATCTTAATAGCCCCTCTCAAACTTGTGATCGGAGGAATGGAGACACCAAGTTTGCTCCGGAGTGAGCTGAAAGCTCGAAATGGTAGAGGCTTCGAAAGATATCGACAATCTGCTGATGTCCAGGTATGTGTTTCACCACAAGAGACCCCAGAGCTACTTGCTCTCTTACATAATGGAAGTGGGTTCCAAAATGTTTTTTGTGCGTGCGTGAAATGTAGGATTCACAGTGAGATAAACAACTGATAGATTGTCGCAGAAGAGCTCAGAGGTTGTGTGAATTGGAACGCCCAGATCTTTTAGCAAGCAGCCTATCCATTTCAGTTCTGAAGCAGTCTCAGATAAGGAACGGTACTCAGCCTCAGTTGAACTCTTAGATATTGTGTCTTGCTTTTTAGAAGACTGGGAGATTAGGTTAGAGCCTAGATAGGTGCAATAAGCTCCTGTAGATCGTCTAGTGGTCTGACAACCTGCCCAATCACTGTCACTGTAGGCAGTGAGTGTGAAGTTTGTGTTTTTGCTGAAGGTTATGCCCATAGTCATTGTACCCTTAACATATCTTAACACTCTTTTCAGGAGCTTGTAATCTGCAAGAGTTGGAGAATGCATCTTCTGGCAGACAAAATTTACAGCATACTGAAGGTATGGCCTTGTCAAGGTAAGGTATTGGAGCTTTCCTGCTAAGATCCTGAAATATGTAGGATTTGAGAATGCCTCTTTTGAATCCTTTTATGTATCTTTTTCTGGATGTAGAGGAAGAGGAGTAGCTATCTCAGAGCAATCACTCATACCCGCCACTGCCAAGAGGTCTTCAACATATCTTTGCTGGGACAGAAAGAGCCCCTCTGAGGTGTATTGTGCCTGCATTCCCAGAAAATAGTGTAATCTACCTATATCTTTCATCTTAAATACTTTGTTTAGCTCACTGAGTAGAGATGTCAATAGGGCAGAGCTGTTTCCTGTGATGAGCATATCATCGACATAGAGCAGAAGCATTATAACATCTTTGTTCTTGATGCAGAAAAATAGAGAAGGGTCTCTGATGCTGCACACAAATCCAAACTCAAGCAAAAAGGTACTAAATTTATCATACCATGCTCTAGGAGATTGTTTAAGGCCATATAGAGCTTTGTGAAGTTTGCATACGTAGTTAGGCTTGTCTTTATCTACAAATCGAGCAGGCTGAGTCATATAGACATCCTCTGTAAGGTCTCCATGTAGAAAAGCGTTTTGTACATCCATTTTCTTGACTTCCCACTCCATGACTGTAGCTGTGTGTAAAATAGCTCTAATTGTGGCTGATCTAACCACTAGACTGTAGGTCTCTAAGTAGTCAATTCTTTCTTCTTGGTCAAAATCTTTAACAACCAGCCTTTCCTTGAGTTTGTCTAAGGTTCCATCTGCCTTTAATTTGGTTCTAAACACCCATTTACATCCAAGTACATGCATATTAGGAAGGTAAGGTGTTAGAGACCATGTTTGAGCTTCTGCAGAGTTAGTCATTTCACCTGTCATAGCATTTGTCCAGCCTTTGTCTTTTAAGGTAGCTGTGACTGTTTTTGGTTCAGGGTAGGCCATTCTGTGAGTAAGTAGAGCATAGCGTGGGTTTGGTTTGGAGATTCCTGCTTTTGATCTAGTAACCATGGTGTGCTGATTACTAGTTGGTGTTACAGATTAGGGTTGTTGGGGAGATTTACCTCTGGTCTCAGAGATGTCTGGCCTAGTTTGAGAAGAAGAGATGTTGTCGCCTAGGATCAGAGTCTAAGTCTGTTGTACGCCCATGAAATCTCTCTTCTTCACTAGTAGAAGCATCTCTGACTGGAGAATCTGGCTGAAGGTTGATAGGGGGAACAACTATAACTGAGGAAGGAAGAGGTGGAAAATCTAACTCAGAGAAGAGAGAGGTTTTAGGTGATATTCTTGCTTCTTCTTCTATAGAACCAGATGCTTGATAATTTTGATCAGATGTTTGTCAGAGAGTAATGCATTGTGTAGCAGGTTCTTCTACAGGAGCTGGTGTGTCAGGATCTGCAGAAGCTGAGTCAGCAGGTGATGTTTGTGAGTTATTCTGTAGTTGAATTAGTGAACTCATTTCCTATGCTCTTAGTAATGGTGTTGTTCTTGTTCTGCAAAAGGAAGCATACTTGTCATAAAAAGGAAAAGAGGCTTCATTGAACAAAACATGGCGACTGATATACACCCTTCGAGTAGGTCGATGGAAGCATTTGTATCCACGATACTTGTCATTGTAGCCTATGAACACACAATGAAGAGAGTGGGGATCAAACTTGTTTGCAGCATACGCTCTTAGTGTGGGATAGCAAGATCAACCAAAAGCACGCAGAGCGGAATATTCAGGTACTTTGTTGTAAAGCTTTTCATATGGGCTGACCTTGATATCTAGGATGGATGTAAGGAGAACATTAGTAAGAAAGCTAGCAGTGTAGAAAGCTTCTACCCAGAACCTTTGTGGTGTATGACTATCAAATAGCATATATAAGCCTAATTCTACAATGCTTTTGTGTTTCCTTTATGCTAGCCCATTCTGCTCAGGAGTATGTGGACATGAAACATATTGTTGGATTCCACACTCTTTTAGCTTAGTTTGAAACTTGCTCATAAATTCTCCACCACCATCACACTGAAAAATACCAATTTTAGCTTGTAATTGGTTTTCACCTAGAGACTGGAAATTGCATATTAGAAATCTGACTTTTTCTTCAATGGATAAAACCAACAAAATCTTGAATAGTTGTCAACAAAGATTACATAGTAATTGAAACCTTAAAATGACACTATTGGAGCAGGTCCCCCGAAATCAAAATGAACTCTTTCCAAGGGTCTAGATGAAGTAAAGACAAAAGGATAAAAAGGTAGTTTGGTGCTCTTCCTCAATCGACAAGCTTCACACCAGGTACTAACTCCTTTATTAACATAAATGTATTTCAAAGATGCTAGATGCTGAAGAATTTTGTTATTAGAATGACCAAGTCTTCTGTGCCAAACATCACCAGAGGCTGACTGTTGTCTGGAGGAGAATAAGGCCAGATGAGGAGATTCTTCTATAGCATAGAGACCATTAGTGTTTTTTCCCAAGGTAAGAACCATCTTTGTTGCTTTGTCCTTAATCAATATACCATCACAAACAAATTCAACAAAGCATGGGTAGTCTTTTGTAATTTTAGAAATAGATAATAATGACTTTGCTATAGCAGGGCAAACAAGTACATCTTTAAGAGGAAGTGTACCTGATGTTGTCAGCAGAACATTGGATCCTGTATGAGTAATAGGCAAGAACTCACCATTGCCAACCATGACTGTGTCACTTCCACTATAAGGCTCAGATCGTTGGAGGTGATGAGGAGAGCTGGTGACATGAGCAGTAGCCCCTGAGTCTGGGAACCATTCATGTCCAGCTTGTTCTGATACATCTGTGATCCTTAGAGCAGCCATTGTAGATGGTATGTCTTCATGTTGGTAAGCATTGTTGAATATGTGCCAACATTTTAAAGCTTTGTGTCTCATTCTTCCACAGATCTGACACACAGGTTTATTTACTTCTTCTTGTGCCATTGCAGAGGTTCCTGAAGAGATTTGCTGATGGAAGCCTCTGCCTCTGGTGGAGAAATAACCCCTTCCTCTGTTTGATCTGCCATACCCTCTTCCTCTATTGTTGTTGTAGGAGGACTGCATTCTGACAGTGTTATACGTCATATGAGGAGTCACTGTATATGTTGAGTAAGCTTGGATACGGTCCTCATAGTTGGTAAGTTTTGGTATGACATCATAAAACGTAGGACTTGGATAGATATCCATAGAACTTTCTATAGTTGTTTTGATAGGCTCATATTCCCTTCCAAGACCATGTAAGACAGCGAATATCTTCATATTCTCATTAACAACGCTTCCAATAGAGTTAAGTTGGTCACACAGGTGTTTTACCTCTTTTAGATATTCTGACATGGGTTTTTCTCCTTTTGTGACTGTCAGCAGTTTCCTTTGGAGCTCAAAGAGTCTTGAGGAAGAAACTCTGTTGAAATGTTTGGCTAAGGCTAGCCAGACTTCTTGCGTTGTGTTGCAGCCAACAACAACACTTAGGATATCTTCAGAAAATGAGCTTAGTAACCACGCCTTTACCACCTGATCTCCTTTGAGCCACTCGTAGTAGTCAGGGTTTGGAACAGGGTTTGTTGTGCCTGCTATGTTAGGAACAGAGAGGGTTTGAGGTGGTCTTGGTGATGCGCCATTTATATAGCGAAGAAGCCCTTGACCAGATAAGAAAGATTCAAACTGTAGCTTCCATAGAATGTAATTTCTCTCTGTGAGCATAATGGTAACACAATTTGTTATATTTAGTGAAGGAAAAGAAGAGGTGGGATCGATGACTTGATTCGTACCTCTGATACCATAAAGAGAAAGCTAAGAGTTTGAACAAGATGATTTTAACTTTTTTATTGATTATTTTCTGATTGATTATCATTGTTTTTACAAAGCATATATTTATACTGACTGCTCATGCTCTTATCCTCTGACAGATGTAATCATCAGGGGGAAGCACCAGATCCAAGACAATCAAATTTGTTGAAAGTTGTTATTTGATTCTCCTCAGTATTCATCCTCTTTGTTCCTTCTTTGGTAGCTTTTATTTTGTCTGTTGTAGGAGCTGAACTTAGCCGTTGGGGGGAGATAAGAGTCTCTGGTTTGGGCTCAAGCATTTCCATCTGTGTTGTGGGCCTTAGACTGGTTTGTGGTCCATTCTGTTTAGCTTCAGAAACGTTGTTGTTTTCATCTATCTTAATAAAAAGAACAAATCCACAAGAACCATATATTTTCCAGCGACATACGATGTTTAACAACAAATAACATCTAATTCATGGATACGAAAATATTTCTTTTGTAAAAATGTAAAACCATATTGCAAAAAAACTTATTCACAATAAATGTGTTTTGAAAAAGAATTGAATAAAAATCTAGTGTCTAACTAACACTCAAAGCAAGAGGACATGCTTTGCTTGTAGGACTTTAAGCAATCTCCTACAACTAGATTTAATCTTAACCTACTGGTCTTCTTTCCCATCGACTGTACCTGTTAAGCTAATAAATTAGATCGCACGGAAGTTTCGTCGGAGATGTGGCGTGGAAGATGTGCTTCCCGCTTCTAAATCAGAGTCAGAATCAAAAGTTTTCAAAAAATTTTGGAAGCTCGCTTCCATGAGGCTTCCAAAATAACTGCTTTGGAAGCTTGTCAGAAGCTTAAGTTTCCATTTTAGGAGCTTGCGGTTCCATTAAAATCTAGTATCATAAATTATTAATTTATAAAGCTTTTTGTTTTTTTTCTTAATTTATAAATTTGGAATTAAGTTTAGCGATTAAGCATTTATGATATTTTCATCCTCTATTTATAAAAACTACGTTATGATATAATCAATACTATAATAACACAAATAGATCTCTCCAACGATAATACATAAGCTTTTCTATGCTACAACAAGCTGACACATAATCATAAATTAAAATCTCAAAAGCGCATGAGAACTTTTTAATTTGACATATCATTTTTGGCTTACTAAATTAAGTTAATATATGTTTTTCTGTTCTTTTAATTTGACATATGATTATTATCCGAAGTTCCAAAGTTTAATGGATATTTCCATCTTTTTCTTAAGAATCTCTTGAAATAAAAAATTGTAAAACTAAAAATGCAAAATCCTAAATCTTCCTAATTCCAAGGTTTAATTACTCAATCTTTAAAGGTGGATAATACAAAATTGTAAAGCTATATCTTGATATGCAACTAAAGTATCCAATATAAATACAAAATGATGTTGATACATTTTATGAAAAAAATATTGTATAAAACAAAGAGAAAATATCACCAAGAGACACTTTTGAAAGTTAAATTACACCAATATGTACTTTATGACTCTTAGACACTTTTTAAGTGATCATTTACTTTAAGTGATCAATTATTTTTTTGTCTGAACATTTATGTTCTCTTTTTTTCTCTTTCTTATCTCCTCTTCCCCCATTTAATTACATATTTCTTTATTTTTATTTCAAATATTTTTTTCTCCAACAATCTCTCCTCTTTCTTTTATTTTTGACTTGAATTCTTTTTGTCGAGCATTTATGTTCTCTTTTTTTTCTTTCTTCTCTCTTGTTTCCCATTTAATTACATATTTCTTTATTTTTATTTCAAATCTTTTTTCCTCCAACAATCTATCTTGTTTCTTTTATTTTTGACTTGAACTTTATTTAAGATTTTATGATATACTAATTTCGCATGTTTAAGATTCGGTGTTACTATTTGTGGTTTTAATTATGATGAAAAAAATCTAAAATCGAGAAAGAAATCACGAAGGAGAAAGATGAATATATTTTTTTAATAAAAGATAATGTGTATGTGTTCGACATATGATGTACTAGGTCTGGTGGACGATTTTGCGTAAAAAATATGATGGATAATGTACTAAAATTTTCCTTTTCCCACAACAACTTCAAACCGAACCCATAACTAAGTCCCGTCCACTGAATTCTATCATATTTATGCCTACAATAGCCATAGTTAGTTAACTGCGTCCATTACTCGCCGTCCATAAATACAATACTCGGATTTCAACACTCACTTCAATTAAAACAAGTGTCCGTCTACAACAATACCAGCTATTTGAACTTGTCAATAATTCATCAATTACTAAACTTGGCCTTCAATCTACTACCCATGACGACTTCAAAAACGAATCATAACCAAGTCTCGTCCACTCAATACTATCATTTTATGTCCACAATAACCGCAATAAGTTCACTGTGTCCATGAGTTCTCGTCCACGAAGTTAATACCTTGAGCTTCAACCCAACGAAGATTTCTAACAATAAACTCATCCAAAATTATACTCTGATTTAATCACCCTCCATCAATTATAATACCATCTATTTAATCGTGTCCATCATTCCTCGTACAAGAAGAGGTGTACGTCAACCGTCTTTCACTGTTTTGTATTCCCACTTAAAATAGTTCTTCTTTGAGATTCTTCCAAAGAAACAACAAAATGCCTTGAAGTAGCAAGTATTGTCCACCATGTTTTGTCCATTTCCACCATGTCTTGTAGTAGCAAGTATTGTCCACCATGTTTTCGTCCATACAAATTTTTGCAAATGGCTATTCGATCGTGGTCAGTTAATATTGGACATAGTAATACAGTTTAAGAGGTCTCGAAAATGATTTTTTTATTATTAAATTATCATTCACTCACATAAATGACCAATGAGAATATTAGTACGACGCAAATAATAGATATTTATATTTAATATAAAGACAACACATCACATTTAATGTTCTTTGAAAACTACATCAACCCTATTAAAATAATAATTTCCCTAGATCTTTTACGGTAACCATAACAAGGGTAAAATGATATTAAAGAAAAAGGAACAGTAAAAAAAGTGCCTAAGAGTCACAAAGTGTCTATTGGTGTAATTTAAGTTTTAAAAATGCCTCTTTGTGTTATCTTCTCTAAAACAAACATGCGCAAAAAAAAGAAGATGGGTGTAGAACGGATATTATTTCTTTAAATATTTTTTAAATCTTTGACCCTAAACAAATCTTTATGTTTTAATAAAACCAAAAGTCGTTAACTATATTTACAACATGTACAATTGTTTCTTTTTCCATAATCTAATATATAAAAGTTGTTAAACTCTCTCCAAGAGCTTGACACGTCATCAATTTCAGTTTATGTGAAGATGATCTGTGTCGCTGTGAGATTTAAACTATGAAAATTAATTTGTATTAAATATATAATCTATTAAAGTCGTATTTATTTAGAGAATACGAAAAGTCGTTTATGTTATTTTTAAGATTTAAATTTAAAATCGAAGAATATAAAAAGTCGTGACACGAAAAAAGGATGTGTTTATATTAATTTAATACAATTAAATGAAAAACAAAAAAACATAATACGACTAAATGAAAAAAAAAAGAAAAACATTTTTTTTTTGAAATCTTCTGATTCCAGTTCTCGATTCATATTATTAGCTATTTAAGTAGAATTTTGAATTCATATTATTCATATTAATTTACTACATATTGTAATCATATGGTATCTTTTTAAATTTTTTATTTAAAACGTATTTTTAAATTAACATTTTATATAAGATTATAAGTAGTCATTCGAGAAAAAAACACTACGATTTATGTATTGAATATATAATATATGATAAAGACGGAAATTGCAAATTTAGTGAAAATATAAATAAAATTTCAAACAATTTAAAAAAATTAAGAAACAAAATCAAACAAAATCCACGTGTAGCGTGGATGCTCTCATAGTACTTTTAAATAAACAAAACTCTAGATTTTGATATGTTCTACAAGTTAATCATGTAAGTTCAAAAATTGCAAAATAAAACTTCATTAAAAAGATAATCCGGCGGTACCGCGCCGATATAAGTCATACATGAGACTTTTTAAAAGAAGCTGAATTAGATTAGTTTTGAAACTTAAACTTGATGAATCTATGTAAACCATACAAATGTTATTTTGGAGCTAAGAAAACAAATATAAAATGATGAATAAAATTTGATTTTGAATTGACAATAACAATAATAGTTATATATATATATATATATATAGATAACAATAATTATTTATATATAATTATATATACATGCGCTTTCAACACATACCCGATTTTTAAAAGAATCATTTTCCTGCTTCTATACACTTCACTTGGACGTATCCGCTTCTAGTTATTAGTAATAACCATCTTGACTTTTTTTTTTTGTGCACCAACCATCTTGACTTTAAGTTTCTCCTCTAAGTAGTCATCTATGTAACTTGGGGAGGAAGAAATTGTAGAGTATTTACCAAGGCATCTACCTCTTCGGATTCTCTCCTGGCTGTCATCGATATAATAAACTTTTGTAATCCTCGTATCTCCTTGAATGTTAATTTCGTTGTATTCCTCCTTTTTGGTGAAAACTTGTCTTCATTTCTAGGTTCCATTTATGGATTAGTATAAACCTTCACATTAGAAGCAAAAAAGGAGGAGTAGAAGAAAAGATTTACAAAAGAAGAAGAAAGTTTCTTTTTTTTCAACAAGGATGAACAATGATTATTGTAGATGAAAATCAAACATAGATAACACCGATTTTTTTTTGTTAACAAGAATTCATCAAAGAGCCTAAGTTTCAATGACTCAATCCAATGAAATCAGCTAAAAAGAAACAAGAACTACAATAACTCATCAAATAGCTTAAGTCCATCATTGTCACGATCCTCACAATGCCTTACAAAAGGAACAATCTTCCCTGAGTTAGTACCCCACTCAGCATCACATCCATGAGACGGAGGAGTAAGATGACAAGGGTCCATCGACGTGGATCGAACACACGGTGGATTGGGAGCTGTGTTACTCGTTGGCTGATAAAGTAACCATGGCTTTAGTGCCCCAAGACTGTGAGCAACATATCCAAATGTAGACCTTGCGCTTGTGACGATGTTATCAGTTAGACTCAAAAGATACATCTCGGCTAGCGCCTTTTGGTCATGAAGCTTCTTGTCCGATTGTTGAACCCTTTCCCCACTTGGCTGATAAACTTCAATCATCTCTCCTGTTGAGCTCGATCGCTCCCAAAACATGTTCTTTAAGTTGTCGGAGTACTCTGGAAACAGAGATGCGACAAGAACACCTTTAACTTTCTGGCTTTTCGATATATTGACTTTCGATTCTTCTAATGCATCTACTTCAGGCAAAAGTTTGGCTCTTTGTGTACATGATATAACCTGGTCCATGACGTGCTGATAATATCCACCTCTGCCAAAAATCCGTATTTGAATGCCAAGCGTCTCATCAGCTCTTGATAAGTACGCGTTGTAGGATCTTGTGATCAAGCCCCAAACTTGATTTGTCGGGTGAAAAAGATATCGAGCCAAATGGTGAAAGACGGCTTCTTTCTGCGGGAACAGCTTGATTAGTTCGGTTTGGAATGTAGGATTCAACCATAGAGATGGAACAAAGTAAACGTTGGACTTAACAATCAACCAAGGGACATTATCCATTAAAGTTTGATCCTTTTGGCAGAAGAACATCTTATCATTATCCCTTGAATCATGGAAGATGTCAAGATAAAGATGCAGCGGAGTTAAACTCGAGTTGATGGCATGATTGTTCAACATTGTTCCGTAACAACGAGAGTATCCTCTGTTGTAGCCATCAATCTGTTTCATCAATGGAAATTCAAGAGGAAGTAGCCATGAAGTACCTGGAAATGGCTCACAAAAGATATCTTTTATATCTTTGCTTTGATCAGCAAGAACGACTCTCTCGGTCAAGAGAGCGTAAAGGAAGACAGAAGCAAGAGTAAGCATTCTGTTTCCGAGCCCGGAGTTAGCTTGCCATACAATGTATTTGCATTCACCAGCAGATTTGTTTGCATAATTCTCATCATCGTGGACAAGAATCTCTGTTGCTTTCTTGTAAGCATCTGTGTTTGGACCGCAACGCTTGTGAAGCATCTCATAGCTTCTAAGCTTAGAGACAAGATACTCAGAAGGCTTGTATGGTGAAGCCTTACGGTACAACAAAGATTGTTGATACCTACTCAAGCAAGATTCTTCATCGAAATCCGCTGTTAGAAGCCCTCCTATCAGTTTATCCCGAGGCGTTTCGGATTCATTTGAACCTATCATAAAGACTTACAAAATCAAGTAAAGCAACTCTTAAGTTAATTACCAAACAAAAACACAAAAGATGGATGCTTTTGTTTACCGTTTGTTGTAATTATAGAATTAAGGAGTATGTTGTTGAAGTTGTTTGAGGATGATAGTAATATGACAAACCAAATTAGTAAGCCAGTGATGACTACTGTTATTAGAATCTTCATCTTCAAACGTAAAACTCTTATAATTTCTCCGGAAAATTGTAAATATGTGATACATGTTGAGTTTAATTTGATCGGTTATAACTAGTAGATGGTTGAAAAAGAGTTATATATCTAGCGTGATTACAACTCTAATTTGTGATTTTTTTTTTTTTTTTTTTTTTTTTTACAAAAAAAATTTTTTTTT
>OVAN01015085.1:0-11325 GCA_900406275.1 Anastatica hierochuntica
CCAGAACTTGACATTTTCGCGAAATCCTGGCGAACCGTCATTGCAAGTGGGTCGGTTCTCGTCCAAAAATCGTAAGTGGACTGTTATCGCAGTTTGGGCCCTTTCAGGCCGTTTCGCGGCTGAGTGGCCTTTATGATTTATCGCGGAAAACTGTTTATCGCAAGAATAAGTGGCAACAGCTTCCTGGACCGATGCAGTCAATCGTATAGTTTAGACTCTTCCGGTGCTTAAGTTAACCGTCGTCGTTTTATACGATTGATACGAAATCCACGGAAAGCATAAATCCTTGCGACTCTTATCATGACGGTCTGACAGAAACTCCAATCGAGACGAAACGAGAGATGATCGAGTGACGATTCGAAGGAAATGACGACCGGAAAGGACGTGGTTTAGTCAACGGACTACGACCGAACGTTATCCGCGACTCAGCGCCAATTGACGCGAAGGACAGAGCTTGGTCCTGGCGCCAACTGGCGCCAAGGACAGAGCTTGGTCCTGGCGCCAATGGGCGCCAAGGAAAGAGCTCAGTCTTGGCGCCAACTGGCGCCAAAGACAGAGCTTGGTCCTGGCGCCAATTGGCGCCAAGGACAGAGCTCAGTCCTAGCGCCAATTGGCGCCAAGGACAGAGCTCGGTCCTGGCGCCAAGACAGACACTGTGTCTTGGCGCCAATTGGCGCCAAGATGGACCTCCGGTCTCGGTTCCAATCGACATCTAGATCGGCTTCCAGTTCAGTCGTCAATCGGTTCTGAGACTCGTTCGTAGGTTTGACGTCAATCGGCGTTCAAGCGTTCCTCCGAAGCGAAGCGGTTCTTCAACGCTTTTGGTGGTTTCGTTTCGCTTCGAAGTTTGTATTTGGAGGCCTCTGGAATTTTCGGGCGTCGATTTCGATGTTACCGTTTTTGACCCCAACATCTTTTTCGATGATGATGAAGTCAATAGCCTTATGAAGCGCGTCCTAAATACTACGTGGTTTTTCGAAAGCTATCCACTTTCTGAACTTCGACTTCTACTAGATGGTCATTAAGAGTGCGTCTACCACCACCTTGTCACTGATCCCGCTGACTCTCGACCTTACTATCTTGAATTTGTTCATGAAATATCGAAGAGATTCGTCTTCTCTTTGAGACAGGCTCCATAGATCCACGTCAGAAGTTTCTCTATCCATAAACATGGAATATTGTTTGAGAAATTCCGAGGAGAGTTGACGGAAACTTCTGATGGAGTCTCATTTTAGATAGGAAAATCATTCGAGGGCCGCTCTTTGGAGATGTTCGACGAAAAGGTGGCAGAAGCCCGCGTCTTTCTCACCTTCCTTGAGTTTGGACCTCGCCGTTGCGATCTAGAAAGTCTGCAGGTGAGCTTTCGGATCGAAGGTCCCGTCGTACATTAGGATTTTCACTTTCCCAGGATCGGAGACTCTAGTGTTGCTTATGCGAGCAGTGAATGGAGTTTTTCGAGCCTCTTCGAGGAGCCTGTCGATCTCTGGCGCGACACTGGTCGCGTGATGAATCTGTGACTTTACCGCTTTGACCTCTACCGCTTTTTTGCGATGTAGTCGCGGAGATCGTGAATCTCGTCGAGATCGTTGCAGGTATTTTTTGAGATGGTTGCCGCTCCTTGGCCTGTCTCTCTTTCTCTACCCAGAAGATATTTTCCTCTTCTTCTGTCATGGGTTCGCTGAGATGAGAATCCTTCCATGTTGTGCGACCTTTAACCCTTCTTGGGTGTACGTCAGCGTCTTCATTCGCAGAATCGGATTGATCGCTGAAGTCTAGATCAATTTGCTCGACTTTGTTATCCTCTGTTTCCTTCTCGGGATTTGGAGGATCTTCCACGTTATTCTGCGACGCGACAGGGGTGATTACGTCGGGGCTTTGTCCCGATGGATTCACCTGCGCATTCTAGAGTAAGTCACGCGGAGTGGTGAAGTCGAGTCTTCTTCCGCGGAGTCTGGTAGCTCTGCGCGGAAGAATATTCCTAGTCCTTGCGGTAAGGGTTTCAACCTGTTAGCGAGAGAGCTAGTTAAATTCTCTTGTTCAGCCGACTTCCTTTTGAGAGTCGAGAACATCTTTTTTATCTCCTCGAACGCCGCGGTGTTGTTCGTCACAGGATTGTTCTGATCGTCTGTAGTCATGTTCGATCTAGCGTTTTTCGGCTGCGAGTTAGATTGATCTGTACCCTGAGCGAACAGGCCCCCTCCTTATAGAGCCAGACTGTGGAAACTAAAATTCGCACTGTCGATTATTGTAATCAACGGAAAGCCAGGAAACCCTAACCTTCCTTGAGGTCCCGGATATATGCTAAACCAACAACGACAAATCAAAAGTACGAAGAAAACAGACGACGAAGTAAAAGTAAAAGAGAATCGAAAGAAAATAGAGCAATAGAGATCTTATTCCGAATCAGCGTTGAGTGTTACAACAAGTGATAAGTCGTGGCTGCGAGAGCTGTCGGCGAGAATTCTAGTTTTAACAACATAAGACTTGTAAACCTAATTGAGACGCAGCTCGCTAGAAAAAATGAAAATAAACCTAAAGCTCTAAGTGTGAATTGTGAAGATATTTCTATTTCTCCCCCTCCTCGTTCTCCCTAGCTCCTATTTTATATGCCTTCGTAAGCTCATCTCGTTTCTTTTTCCACCTTAGATTTGAGCATATCCTTCCGCGGAAATATTCTATTTTTCGAGAATATTCCTTATCTTTACGAGTTTTTCATATTTATCTTCAGAGTTTGACTTTATCGTATTTTTCTTTTATCTTTCGCGGAACTCGGGTAAATTGTTGACTAAGTTGGGCCCGTTCTCGTTCTGAAATCGTAAGTGGACTTTTCGTCGCGTTTTGGGTCTTCCTGGGTCGTTTAGCGACCAAGTGACTTTAACGATTTCTTTCAGAGAAAGCGCTGCTCGTACGACACGCGGTGATGGTTTCGCAAAATGATAAGATCGATCTTATAGTTAAGACAATGTCGGTGTTCGAGTTAACTGTTATCGTTTTATACGATCGATATGTAGTTTACGAAAAGTACAAGACTTTACGATTATTGCCGCGAAACTTCAACGGAGACGCCAATCAAGACGAAACAAGAAACAATCGAACTGGGATTCGAGAGAGAGGGTGATCGAGAAGACGTATTTTAGTAAATCGTGGCCGACTAGATGTTAACCGTGTCTAGCCGCCCGGGCGACTAGACGTTGCCGAAGGTCTAGTCGCCCATGGGCAACTAGACATGTTACGTGTCTACTCGCCCATGGGCGACTAGACATGTTACGTGTCTAGTCGTCCAAGGGCGACTAGACATGGTTTGTGTCTAGTCGCCCACCCATGGACGACTAGACTTTGGTAGGAGTCTAGTCGCCCATGGGCGACTATACGTGGTCCGTGTCTAGTCGTCCATGGGCGACTAGACGTTGTCCGTGTCTAGTCGCCCATGGGCGACTACAAGTGGTTCGTGTCTAGTCGCTCATGGGAGACTAGACGTGGTCCGTGTCTAGTCGTCGACGGGCGACTAGGCTTTCTGAGAGAGTCTAGTCGCCCACTGGCAACCAGACTTTGCTCGTATCTCCGAAATGATGTGATTACCCGATGTTTACGACGATGTCCTATCGCCTTGAAACTCTCATCTCGATATCTCTCGGGAGTTATTCGGGAATCTTGGGCGTCGATTTCGGTGTTGTCGTTTTGACATCAATATTTCTCGCCTGGAATCGTCAAGACAGTCTTCTCTTTAGTGCTTTGATGGGAGCCATTGAGACTCCCTTGCGACCACTCATCGCCACATCACAGTCCACGCTTGAAGCCTGGAACACTCTGGCCTCGACATACGGTAAGTCCACTCGAGGTCACATTAAAAAGCTCAAACAACAATTGAAAAATTGTATTAAAGGTTCTAAAGACATCGAGAACTATATGCAACTTGTCAAAACAAAAGTCGATGCACTTGCCCTATTAGGAAGCCCGATGGATGCAGAGGATGTTACCGACGTTATCCTTGAAGGCCTTGGCAAAGACTACAAATCAGTTGTTGATTCTGTTCATAGCCGAGACACGACAATTTCGTTTACGGAATTACATGAGAAGCTTCTCAACAGATAGATTGCCATTACTAGTGCTCAACCTCAACTCTCATCCTTTCCGGCGACAGCTAATTATATGCAGAACCGTCAACAGAACCACAACTGGCGGCCGCCATCTTCGCAAGAAAATCACATCTCAGGCTCTCGAAACAAAAACTCAGGTCGTCATCCCTATCTCGGTAAGTGTCAAGCCTGTGGTACCCAGGGACACAGTGCAAAATTATGTCTTTAGTTTCGCATTATTCACCAATTCAGTCAATCCGCACCAACAAAATTATTTATCTTTTTTTAAAATTGTTATAATTCAAAAATAGAATTTGAATTAAATTTTTTATCTATATAATATTTACGGGAATATTAATTCGTTATCATAAAAAAATACCATCAATCAAACAAATTTTTAAGATATGATTTTAAAAGGTGCATATCACCCGTAAACAAAGGTTATTATGTTTTTGTTTTAATAGTATTAATTTGAGAATTGCCCTTTATTTTATTTAAACTTTTTAATCTTAAATTACATATTTTGCATTTATATTTTTCAAAATTTTATATTTGTGATTCAAAATCTTTAACACAAAATAGGAAATAAAAAATTATAGAATGTCAAATAAAATGAATTCTTAAGAAAATACTTTAAGATAATATTATTTTTCTGCATTTATAAAGAATTTTTTAATAAAATCTACGATACAAACTTTTAACAAAAAAAATCTACAATACAAATCAATATATGTGATTATCTAAATTGACAATGACACATTAAAAATCTCCTAAATTATACTCCATATGTTCAATTATATAGGTGTTTTGAGATAAAAAAAAAGAAAATTAAGATTATTGTCTTTTTATATTAAAAAAATATTATTTATATCTAAACAAACATAATTCAACCAATAAGAAAAATATTTTCAGTTATAGATGGATTAAATAAATCAAAGATTTGCAAAATTATTTCTAAAAAACTTATAAAATGGAACAAAAATAAAAATCTAAAAAAACTTATAAAATGGAACAGAGTGAATAGTAATTATATTCACCCGTGAGCAATTTAATTTTATATAATAAGAAGAATAGTATGGAAGATAGATATGTAGGAGGAAATGTCGAAAAAATCTCCTACTTTCAATTTTTGGACAAAAAAAAATCTCTAACTTCCCCACAACAAGATTCGAACCTCTCACCACACACACCACACTTATATATTACCAATTTAGCCAATTAACATACTTTTACTTTTTTAAGACACATACTTATATATCTAATTAGTTTCGTTATTATATAAATTAGTTTAATAATTTCATAAATTAGTTTGAGATTTAAATTATCAAATTTTAAAAATTAACGATTAAAATGGGTTAAATGAAAATTTGAGAATTTTTTTTGGCCAAAAATTAAAAGTTTGGGATTTTTTTTGACATTTTTATAAGATAGATAGATAAACTTTATCGGGGAAAACAATATACATAGATACTGATGGCCGATGAATGAAGACGACGGCGTGTAGGGAGGAGGTAAAGGAAAGCAAAACGGTGAACGGGAAAGCGAAGGCGCGACAAATGGTCACCATTCAACTACGATTGTGGACGCCAAACGCTTTCGTCTCCGAAACGTAACCGCAGTATCCAAAAAAAAAAAGAATAAATAAGATATTATCCTCCTTGCTTTTGTCCCCGGCGTATAGTAGAATTCCAATCGCTAACCTACGCATCTCCGTCGCTTCTTCCAGCTTCCCCTCTCTCTAATGGCCGTCTCAGTGTCAGCTCCGGTCTTGTTCCTCTGTTTCCATCAGAGCGGTGAATTGTCTGGGCTTTTTGGATACAGACGACCGAAGCGACTCAGTTCTGCTCGTCCTTCACCAAGCTCCATCGGTTTCGTAGCGGAGAAAGCGGGGAATTTGAGGGTTAGGGTTCCGATTTGCAGAGCCGTGCCTCCTCTTTTGTTCAAAGATCTCGATGCTGATGATTTCCGGCATCCTCTTGATAAGCAGGTTCGAATTCTCCTTTCTATATTCGAACCTTAGGGTTTTCGATTTCGGTTATTAATATTTGAAGAGCGTCATTGTTCTTCGCATGATTGGTTTTTTTTTTTTAAATGATCTTAGAAGCTGCTTGATGCCTGCAGAACACCTTGTTACTTAGGGCCATTCCGGGGTTGAACGAATTCGGGAAGGCTCTTTTAGGTGAAATATTGCACAATTATCTCTCTCTTGTTCCTTGCTACAAAAGACTCTCTTGTCATATTTGATTTATCGACTTCAACTGTTGTAGGGTCCATGACCGAACAGATCATGCTTCTTGAGAACATTGGGACTTCTGTTCTTGTCTCCAAGAACCAGGTTTGTTTTTCTTTTTAACAGTGTCTCCTGGTAAATTATCTAATACAGCTGTCAACAATGAGACTTGATATTTGTTATATATGCTGTCTCAGCTCTCTGATCTTCATGGTTTGTTGGTCGAGGCTGCTGAGATTTTGAACATAGAGGCTCCCGATCTCTATGTCCGACAAAGTCCTGTTCCAAATGCATATACACTGGCAATAAGCGGTAAGAAGCCGTTTATCGTCGTTCATACCAGCCTGATCGAGCTTCTGACTCGCGAGGAGCTACAGGTTCCTTCATACTATGCATTACAAGTTTTATGCTTTATGATTGGAAACCACAATTTTGAACCTAATCGTTGATACCAATATTAACCAATCAAGAATTTAGTGTCACATATCCGCTAACTGTACCAAAATCTGACTGCTCTTAACCTCAAAACCAGGCTGTGTTGGCCCATGAATTAGGCCATCTTAAGTGTGATCACGGCGTGTGGCTCACATTTGCAAACATTGTTACTCTTGGAGCTTATACAGTTCCTGGTAGGTACCACTCTCTTCTCCAGTCGCAAATCGCTTCTATTTAATGTTACGTGTCGGTCTGACAATACGGACTCCATTCCAGAAATCTGTTAGCCGAGTTAGAGGAACTAGCAGAAGTTTCAATTTGCAATGCTAAGTTGAATTCTGTTGTTTGTAGCTTTTGGACAAATGATAGCTCGAACACTGGAAGAACAGTTACTTCGTTGGCTCCGTTCAGCAGAACTGACTTGTGATCGCGCAGCACTTCTTGTTGCCCAAGATCCAAAGGTGCCCATTCTGAAAACCATAGAAAAAAAAACACCAATGTTTCAAGTGAGACGTATAATACCTAGTGATGTTTTTGTATTGTTCTTATAATCTCTCTTATGGTGCTTCCAAGAGGTTGTTGTATCCATTCTGATGAAATTAGCTGGAGGATGCCCATCAATCGCTGATCAGCTAAATGTTGACGCGTTTCTAGAACAAGCCCGTTCATATGACAAAGCTTCTTCAAGCCCCTTGGGCTGGTACATAAGGTGAGAGAGTTAATAACCACATAAAGGTGGCTGTGAACTTTTTTTTATTTTACTTCCTTTATGATCCTCTTCTTGTTTGTTAACATGATTTACTTTTTAACAGAAATGCTCAGACTAGTCAACTTTCGCACCCATTGCCAGTTCTTCGTGCTCGTGAGATTGATGAATGGTCTAGAAGTCTCGAGTACAAAAGTCTCCTGAAACGGGCAAATCGAATAAGCACGGTTCAGAGTGTCTAGGGCCGCTATATAATATTCAGGAAGCAATGAAATGAAGCAAACATGTATAGTTAACTCATAGAAATGTGTTGGACATTTGAAGAACATTTTTACTCTACTGTAAACTTCTACTTTTCTGGGTCGTTCTTAGACGGGATCAAAACAGAAGAAGAAGAAGAAGAAAAAAAAAGAGTATTGTGATTAGGGGGATATGTATATTCCAGGAAACAGAAGGATAATATATTAAGTTTTGTTTGTATAACTCACCAATCTCAATCTCAGAGGCTTAAACTACCAAACTTATTGTTTCAGTTGTCGTAGATTCCGAGTTCGCTCTGAGAAACCGAAGGCCTCTACTCCTTGCAATGCGTCTTTAAAAACCTGCAGTGAAAATGAAAGTCAAGCTAGCTTTGGTTCTTGCTAAAGGAACCATTTTTGGGTTGCCATCTGGGGACTTTTAAGCTCAGAACTCCTCAGCTTTACCAACAACTACATAATGTTTCTCAGCTCGTAGGATTAATGTACTGTTATGACCGGAGGTGTTTACTCTGGGAAGTAGAATCTGAACCGATGCTAGGCCAGGGAATGTGTATGAGAAGAAGAAGCAGAAACAGGTTGATACAATTGAGAACAGAACAAGAGCAAGTCAACGCACATATTGACTGAGAAAGATAATTGAAGAAAGTAAGCATGACTAGCTCGTGAGGAGACTCTTTCATGAGAGAAGGTGTGACGTGTCTTGTGATAGCAGAGACTCTTACCTTGTCAGAGGCTTTGCCGTTGCATCTCTAGACTAGCTATAATAAGAACATTGTCGTTCGTTGTTTTGGATTATGCATTTTGTTGGGATTGGACCTTGGATCTTTACGCGATCTTCTTTGGGAGAGATCGAGAGTGGTTCAAACACTAAATTGGTGCGGCCAGAGCTCGGATCGAATCAAACGCGATGGAGATGGTTGGGATTCTGATTTTCACTGGTGTGAACTTGCGATTGTGGTTGGATTGGGTAGAGGATTACACGTTCGTGAGATGTATTCGGAGCCAGAGAAAATGAACTTTGCCCATGGTTTCATCGAGGGACAAGCTTGGTCATGGTATCGTCACCATTGCTCGATGTTTCCTTTTGAGACATGGGACGAGTTGAAGCAAAGTCTACTGGTACGGTTCAAAGACATTGATAATCCAGAAAGGATCGCTGTTTGCTTGTAGAATCAACGCAAGTTGAAAGAGTTTGCAGCGCCGTTGGAGAAACGAGAGGAAGAGAATATTCATAAGAAAGAATCGATTCCTGATGATGCACTTATCGAAGTAACCGACACAATTCAGGAGTCAAATGCAGGAGCATGACTTCAAATATGGCGATGGTTATTGATCAACAAATGCAAGTGCTTCCAATAAATCAGGTATCGTCTTATGCTTTGGAATCAAGGTTTAGAGTCCAAAACAAGGATTGGTCATCTGCATTTAAGAGCAACAATTTGTTGCATTTACAAACTGATTTTGGCAATATCAATAGCAAACATGATGCACACCAGGTGTTCGAAGAAATAGCTTTTAGAAGATGCAACCTTTTTCATATGAGGAAGATGAGTTTATTTCCTAAGTCATGGCGTTTCAAATTTAAAAGCTGCAATTTTTTGGAGTCATGCCATTAGTGAGACGTCATATGTTCAAGGAAAGTGGCAGTAAGGGCAGGTTTAAGAACAAATACAAGCTTAGGAATAAAGAGAAATGGGACATCTCTGCTAATTCTCAAAGGTGTTAGACGTGACATTGTAAACATGGGAGAAGGATGAGATATGATTTCAATAGAATGCAATAGTTTTTTTATGGTGGTGTGAATGATAAATTCAAACACAAAGAAGAAGCAAGAGGTTTACAATATGTTTTTGGGAAAAACATTGTTAGTGAAAAGTATTGTCAGTGAAAAGTATTGTCAGTCTTGTCTTGTTGATGTTGAGCTTGTGAAAAGAACGCAAGGTGGTCGATACTCAGAAACGAATTCAATCTTGGGTTGTGATGGTGTTCCCCAATCTTAGGTAACAATCTGTTACTTGGAACGTGACTATAATGATACAATGTTAAGTGCTTCTAGCAATGATACAATGGTAGAACCTCCATTGGCCCATGAAACTAAAGCAGAGACTACACTTATGAAAAATCTGAAGCTTGGAGTTTTGGTGCGACAGGACGGTTTGGTTCCAATGTCAGTTTACAGTACGAGAAATTTCAATGTGTATTTGGGAAGTTTCAAGAAAAGATTCCATGACTCTGCAGTTGGCTCCTGGGAGAACGCTGAGTGGTAGATTAATAAGGTGCAAATTCATAATGGGAATAAGTTTAGCTCATATTTCTGGATCAATTAGCAGACACTTTGCAATCACAGTTCCATTCTGGTTTTGTTTCTTTATGCTCAAGTATTAGCTTTGAGATGTTGATGGGTTTACCGATGAGGAAGAGAAATAGTGGGAAGCAACTACTGAGAAGAAAAAAAATGTCCAAATCATGGAGATTTAAATTCAATATCATGTTGAATGGGGTTGTACATCTCAAGATCATACATCTTTTCATTAAAAGGTGAGAGATAAGGCTATTAAGAAACAACATCATATAACAATATGTGGACATGAGAGTTTTGAGCAAGGCACAATGGTAAGAATTGATCATGAGAACGCTAAGTTTTTCTCGCAAAGTGGGATTTATCAAGTGAATTTCAGAGGAGGAATTTCATGTATATGTACTCGTATTCAAGTGTTACAATTGGACTGGTGAAGAACAAAAGTGCAATTCACAACCTTTAATGAAGATGCACACTTAAATGTTTTGGACGATGTACAAATTAATGACAAGATTAGTTGTGGAGATTGAAGAGAAAGTTGTTAAAGGATGGAGCAGCTTTGTGACGACACTTATGCAAGTAAAGATTCAAGTACTGAAAAGGCAGAAGTCGAAAAAGCTTTTCACTATACAGTCTTGGCTCTTCATGTATAGAAAGACGAATTGGATTGCTCCTGAAATTGTGGAAGCTTTGGGGATGGAGCTACTATCTGTTTTTGAGATTGTAAAAAAGCTGCAAGATAATGTGTTCGGCTTCTTCATGCAGTTTCTTTTTGATCATGGGAAGTTCCAAGTGAAACGTAAGTGGAAATTCAAGCAATTTAAAGCATTTTTTGATTTGGGAAAGGAACCACTGCAGTAAGTGAAGAAGATAATGATCACGTTTTAAGGATATGATTCAGTTGGGATATATATACATTGGATACACTTTTTGCATAAGAACTTGGAGTACAAGAGATACAAGCCACAATGTTTTTCTAAAGCTCATATCATACATATTGTGAGACGAATATCACATACATGGAATTCTAAGATGCTCACAAAAGAAGGAGACATGCGTGAAAGGATTTGTAACAATCCATCCATTATTGAGCAGCTTACTACATATATCATGCAAGCTAGATATACACTTGGCTATGAACGGTTTGATATTGAAATCCAATGGCATGCTATTATCAAGGAGCTTATTTGCAAATACTTGTGCAGGAGTTTTTCGAGTTGCAGAGTCTTGTATTTCATATTGTGTTTACTATCGTTGGCGACGCAAGCTTGGGGACAAGCTTCTACATAAGGGGGGGGGGGGGGGAATGTTATGACCTG
>OVAN01015086.1:0-11569 GCA_900406275.1 Anastatica hierochuntica
TCAACCGGTTTAAAATCCCGCACAAAAATGGAAACTACTAAAAAGGAAAAGGTTCTGTCAATTAATATTATTGTGGACGTGATCATGTTTGACATCAAAGATTTAAAGCATTTATCACAATTAAAAACTCACGTACAATACTAATAAACAAAGATTTCGTCGAAAGATTATAAAAATGGTCGCCACGGTATATGCTTTATTTATGCAATCTCATCTTATATCATTTACTCATAATATATAATTATTATTGACATATCTAAATGTCACCAAAATGTATATCTTGCATTCTGATCATGTAAAACGCAATCAATCGGGTTAAAAACAATCCTACGATTGATCAAACGAACATCGATTTCACTAGAGCAAAAACCAAAAAGGCTCCTTCAAAACTAAAAGTGGGAAAAAGCGAGCATCTCCCACACTCCAAGAATATAACAGGAAAAATTGACATTCAGATGGTTTACTAAGTAGTGGTTACGCCTCTTGAACCCATTTTCAAATCTCAACCACAACATCTAAAGGAGACAACAAGAAGAAATAACACAACTATACTAAAAACACAAAATCCACAAACACAAATCCGCGCGTAGCGCGGACATAGTCCTAGTTAATTAAACAATTGGATTAGATGAGCTGTTACGTAACAACCAAAGAGTTGCTTCTAGCTTCACCTTTCAGGCGAGCTATAGTTTAAACTACTTTATATTCCAATCTATAGTAATATATTTATCTTATTACATAACCTTTTCCGTAGATCTTTAAAAATATGTATTATCTAAAAGACTAAGATTGATGTGATTAAAGGTGTTTTGTTATAAAATCAAAAGATAACAACTAAAGTAAGGGCCTGATTGGTTACGGTTGTGGCTTTAACTTTTTTACTGTAGAATTTTGACTGTAGATTTTTTTGCTGTGGCGGTAGGATTTTAGCTTTTACATTTTAAAAATGAAAGCCTGATTAATTGTGCACAAAAAAAAGCATGATTGGTGAAAATTTATTTTTTATGCTGTAGATTAATATTTATGTCATTATGATAATAAAAGTAAATCAATATAATTAAATTAAAAGTAAATATAGTTGAATATTTTATATAATTCTTAGTTAGATAAATAAAAAAATTAAAAACTTATTTTCATAGAATAATTTATCTAACATATAACATATCACTAAATAAAACATTTATAAAATAATATTTCTAAAAGAACTTACTAGTTCACAATTTAAAAAAGAAGGAAACGTACTTACTTGTGAATTTTAGAAATAATAATAAATAAATTTTACTTCTACCTATGGTTCCACAAGTTCATATGTATATTATAAAAATAAATTAATTTGATTCACATAAACAAAAATAACAAACCTATATATATATATGTTCAAATGTTTGGATTTCTATTAAATATATACTAATTATATACACACGTGTCACAATATGATATATTAACCAAATTTTCTATTTTATGCATAAAGTTTGATCTAGCAAAAATATTGATACGTGTCGAAAAAAAAGAAGCAAAAATATTGATACATATCATATAATATATAAAATAAATGTCAAAGACTTTAAAGAACATGAACCGATGAGACGAAAGGAGGTGGAGAGACGACGAGAGTGAATCCAAAGCACTAAAATATGGACTGTAAAAAAATTGCTTTGTACAGCAAACAAATCTTGTTCTTTTAATACTTTGGCTGTAAGATTAAAATCAAAGCTAAATCATGATTGGCAACAGTCTAGAGCTGTAGAAATATTTTTAGTTGTGGAAAGCATCTACAGCCCTTCCCAATCAAACCCTAACTACTAGCTTCACCTTTCAGGCATCAGTTTAAAACATGCTTCTAACCACATCCATTAAAATTAGGAAATTTTGCCAACAAATCCTCTATTGTAATATTTATTGAAAATGCATATTAGTCCACTAAATGATATTTAAGCGACAATATAATCTCCCGTTTAGTTATTAATTTTTTACGATTTTTTATAATTGTTTATTGGATTCAAAAATTCAATTTAGAATAGAGTTTAATTGCTATTGAATTTTGATATTAGGGTTATCGGTTGTTCAATTGAAATATAGGAAGATTATATTGCGGTTTAGATGATAGTTGGTGGATTGTTACGCAATTTAATATATAAAAGATAAAATTGCAAAAAATATTAGAAAAGAAGTTTTTTTTTTATGTAGAAAACCTTTAAATTATGCTTTGTCATCTCTTTAAAACATGCTTCTAAACACTTCCATTTAAATGAATGAAAACAAGACGTTCCTTTTTATAATATGCTTTGTTATAAAGTCAAAACACCTTTAATTAGCATCAATTTTATATAGGTCATTTTCGTCTCGAAGACATTAGCACCATTGATAATTTATATTTAGTAGTCGCCACCGATCAGTCGTGTTTTCATTTTGATATCGTTAACGACTAATATATGTAAATTTAATTCTAATTCCGGTATAGCTCTAATGCTAATTCGAGTTTGAATTTAACACCAAATGCATGTAAGGTTTTGTCTGTGTTTGATGCTTTACGTTTACAATTAATAAAATAAGTTTTTTTTGTTTGGTAAAAATTAATAAAATAAGTTATAACTTAAGATGCTTAACATTATGAGTTTGTAAATGTAAACATAAGGCGAACATAAAAGAAGATAATCAAGGTCTCATATTTGTTAGATTAATTTACAGAAATACACTTAAAAGGAAAAGAAATTTTATATTTACACCTGTCTTTTAATGGTTCTCAAATATACACCTCCTATTTGTACAAATAGGGTTTAGGGTTTAAGATTTAGTGATTAGGGTTTAGGGTTTAGCTATTAGCGTTTAAAGTTTAGGAATTATGATTTAGGGTTTAGGGTTTAACGTTTAGGATTTCTTTTAGTCTAAGGGTATAATGGTCTTTTTCATTAAAAAATGAGGTGTAAAAATAAAAAAATTTCAAGCAGGGGTATTTTTGAAAAACAGACAATACAAAGGTGTATTTTTGTAAGTCTCCCTATTTGTTATCCTCA
Source organism: Anastatica hierochuntica (assembly GCA_900406275.1). Classification (NCBI taxonomy): domain Eukaryota; kingdom Viridiplantae; phylum Streptophyta; class Magnoliopsida; order Brassicales; family Brassicaceae; genus Anastatica; species Anastatica hierochuntica. Next base: position 3,015 of record OVAN01015086.1, read on the forward strand.
TATATATTAAATCAAAGTACACTGCAGTGAAATTTGCTTATGTGTCACTCATATAAAAGCTTTCAACATTAACTTTGTAATTTGATTGGTTGAAAGATTTGGATTTTTAATTTAATTTTGGTTTATTTAATTCATCTCTAAATAAACAAATAAACCACGAACTACTTAAATCCACTTGTCAAACATTCTTCTTAAATCAACAATTTTAACTATATTACCAAACATTAAATTATTTTATTTATATGAAAATTTTGAAATTATCATATAATATTTAATTATACAATTAAATATGTATTTAAATTTACCTAAATAATATACATTTGCTAAGTAAAAAATCTGCATTATAATTCGGAAACTGTGTAATATTAAAAAATGGTTTTACTCGATTATCATATAATATATATGTCTAAATTATCATATTTTAATAATTGCAGGCATTAGATTATCATGAAATAAAATATAAAAATTTGAGCACCGTTTTTGAATTATCAAATTTTTACGATGAAACAAAAATACAAATTTGATCACCATCTTTGAATTATCATATATTTGAAAAAATATATACATTATAAATCGGAAAACTGTTATGTGCGTTATAGATGTGTGAGTTTAAGTATTATTTTTAATTTAAATCACATACACCGTTTATTAGATATTTTTATACTCTCGCATATTTTAAACATTCGTTTTTAATAAAGTCATAAAAGTATATTGCCTTGTTAACTTTCCTTCATTATGTATAAATTTATTAACTTGAATAGGAAAAAATAATTGCCTCCATTAACTTTAGCGGATTTTTTTTATTATTGCCAATTATTTTTTCTTTTTTAGATACGAATTTATTAACTTGAATAGGAAAAAAAAAATCATTAACTCCATTAAATCATAATTACAAGGCATTCAACTTTAATGGTTTAAGGACATTCCCTATAAATTAGATTAACAAATATAGAAAATGATAATTAATTCATGTATCCGTTTGAGTTCAGTCGGGTTAGTTCGGGTTACGAGTTTTCGAGGCTAGATGTTTAAGTTTTATTCGGTTCATATCTTTGCAGGTTTGATACACATTTAAATTATGTAGAAAAAATCCAAATATACCTAAAAACCTCAACAATCCAATTTTTATGCTAATCAGGGCATTTTCGGGTACTTTAAATATTTTGGATATTACAACTAAAATAACTCATATATTTAAGTATATAATTATAAGTTAGATACTTTTAGATGCTCGAAATATTTCGATTCGTGCTGAGATCGGTTTCGGTTTTTTGTCTATTGAAGTTTTGTATCCAGACAAATATTTTATCGATTTCATTTCAGATTCAATATTATTTTTTTGGGTTGGATTTGCTTCAATTCTTCAGATTCAAGTACTTTTCCACCTCTACTTACACCCGCGAATACGCGGGCACCACCTAGTTTAAATTGATTAATTACACCAGTTAATAGGTTCAGCACAAACTGCATAAACTTTGATTAGTTAGACCCAAAAAAAAAAGAGAGATGGTATTAGAGAGCAAATGTGGGTGAGTTTAGTTAGATGGAGGATGAGTAAGTTAAACCTAAAATACAGTTAGACCACCAGATCACCTAAGCTCTTTTGACCTGTAAAATCTCATTTCTTCATCTTCAACCTTACATTCGATTTATTTTGTTATTATATTTAATCTCTCTCTCGAATCTAATGAAGAGCAAGCCTTTCTTCTTCTTCGTTCTTACTCCGTTGAGTTTTCTTCAAAAACCTTTCGTTTCACGACTCTTCCTTTAACCTAACACGTAAAAACGACATCACATCAATTTTCTGCATAACACAAGACCCTTTACTTTCATAGCTCACACACATATATATACATACACTAACGAAAACCATAACAAGCATCAAGACAAAAAGTAGAGACTAATGGAGAGTCCAAGACGATTTTGTTTCTGCACCCTAACGGTTTTTGTTATGGTTCTTCTCTCTCCAACCACCGTTCACTCCATGATCCGACATTACAAATTCAACGTAAGTCTCTCTGTCTCTCTCTCTCTCTCTCCCATATCGTATATGCATGCATTTTATCAAAATGTAAAGTGTTACATTATTCGTGACAAATGTGTAAACTATGTAGCTTATGCTAATCATACGATTGTTGTTATTAATTTTTATAGACTTCTAATTCAAAACGAATTTACAACCGATAGATCAACTTATATCCTTTATATGTTTTTTTTAGGTTTCATCTCACTTTTGATATTAGATTTCTTGTTATGGTATGCCGTTTGCATCATGTTTCATGCATGAATAAGATCATGCACTATACGTAGCGTTTATTGACCGTTGGATTGAAACGTGTGCATGGACAGGTGGTGATGACTAACACAACGAAGCTGTGCTCGTCGAAGCCTATTGTCACTGTCAATGGTCAGTTTCCGGGCCCCACCATCGTTGCAAGAGAAGACGATACCGTTTTGATCAAAGTAGTAAACCATGTCAAATACAACGTCTCCATCCACTGGTGAGCAACCTCAAACAACCTTTTTAAAGATATATAAGCGAAAGCGATCCCATTGACTTTTCTTCAATCCAACTTTAACAATATAGTATCAATTATATATAGTACTCAGCAACTAACTAACAATAACGGTATGATAATTAAGTTAATGTTGAATACATTAATAGGCATGGGATAAGGCAATTGCGGACAGGATGGGCTGATGGACCGGCTTACATAACACAATGTCCTATCCAACCAGGACAGAACTATCTCTACAATTTTACATTGACGGGTCAACGAGGAACCTTATGGTGGCATGCTCACATCCTATGGCTCCGTGCCACGGTGCACGGCGCCATAGTGATCTTGCCTAAACTCGGTGTCCCATACCCTTTCCCCAAGCCCTACAAAGAGAAAACCATTGTTCTTGGTGAGCTATTGATCATATCAAAACACAATGTTTGAACTTTAGTTAGTGACTAATTAATTTTCACCATGTTTATGCAAATGTATTAGGTGAATGGTGGAAGTCGGACGTGGAACAACTTATAAACGAGGCTTCAAAAAATGGAACAGCTCCTACTCCTTCTGATGCACACACCATCAATGGTCACTCTGGCCCCATCTCTAACTGTCCTTCTCAAAGTAATTTTTTACCAATTTGTAACCATTTTTTTTTTGTCAACATCATTAACAAGTTATATATACTTAACATGTTTAATTCGAATTTAAACGTTTCTATATTTAAATTTTTACTTTTTAGGTGGTTATGGTTTACCGGTGAGACCAGGGAAGACATACATGTTAAGGATCATCAACGCGGCATTAAACGAAGAGCTGTTCTTTAAGATTGCTGGTCACGAGCTAACCGTTGTCGAAGTTGATGCTGTTTACACCAAACCGTTTAAAACCGACACAGTCCTCATCGCTCCGGGACAGACTACAAACGTTCTCTTAACCGCAAACGCAAACGCTGGCTCCAAATACATGGTTGCCGCCACAACGTTTATGGATGCTCCCATCTCATTCGACAACGTTACCGCCACCGCCACTCTCCACTACATTGGCTTGCCTACCGTCTCCGCCTCCAAGAAAACAGTTCTCGCATCGCTCCCGCCGCAAAACGCGACGTGGGTCGCGACCAGATTCGTTAAATCACTCAGGAGCTTGAACTCTCTTGAGTATCCAGCTAGGGTTCCGACCACCGTGGACCACTCGTTGTTCTTCACGGTGGGTCTCGGCGCAAACCCTTGTCGGAGGTGCAGCAACGGTGTTCGCTTAGTGGCCGGAATAAACAACGTGACGTTCACTATGCCTAAGACAGCTCTTCTCCAAGCCCATTTCTTTAACGTTTCCGGCGTATTCACGGACGATTTTCCGGCGAAACCCTTGAATCCGTACAACTATACCGCACCGGTAAACCAAAGCGTTAATGCGGCGACGATGAAAGGTACGAAGCTTTATCGGCTTCCGTACAATGCGACGGTGCAAATAGTTCTACAGAATACAGCAATGATCTTGTCGGAGAACCATCCGTTTCATCTTCACGGGTTTAACTTCTTCGAGGTCGGTAGAGGTTTGGGTAATTTTGACCCGAAAAATTATCCGAAAAAGTTCAATTTGGTGGATCCGGTTGAGAGAAACACCGTTGGAGTCCCGGCTGGTGGTTGGACTGCCATTAGATTTATAGCCGACAATCCAGGTAAAAGATTAAACGTGTTTGTGTTAAAAGGTTAAACTTGTTTGTGTTGAAATAGTACGAGAATATGTGACAAAAACATTAGGAATTTATAGGTATAGTAAATTAATTCTTTAAAATTTTTCGTAATTGGTTTTCCACTATTGATTAGGATGTGCCCTTAGAGCATCTGTATTGGTGAACCTATGATTAGGGTGTGCCCTTAGAGCATCTGTATTGGTGAACTTATGGGGGTTCACCAAAAAAAAAAAAATTGATTTTTAAAGTTTTTTTTTCGATATAAAAAAAATAAAAAAAATAAAATCGGACCAAAGGGGGTGTCGCCACGTGGCGAACCCTTTATGATTCGGGTTCACTCGGAGGAGCTCGAGAGAGCTCGGATTCCTCGGGTTTTGTGTTTTTTTTCTCTTGATTTGTGTGTGAACCCTGCATTGAACTCTCAATGCGGGTGCTCTTAGATACTACTTGAGTATCTAAAACAATTTTTTGATTAAAAATTAATTCGCGGGTCTCACAGAGTATCTAAAATTACACACAACTCTTTTAGATACGATTCCAAAAGTATCTAAAATTAAATACAGTTTCTAACTTTTTGGATATTTATGATTTTAATAATAAGATAGATACCTTGTCATATACTCTATTAGATCCCATTGGGATGCTCTAAGAGATGTACTTGAGGCACACGGAAGAGATAGAAAGTGTTACACCAACCTTCTCGTATTATAATTCACTTTCATTATTTGTTTAGTATATACTACTGGTTCAAGTTTAGGTAGCTAATATCTATCTTGGTTTTTCTTTTCTTATTTTTATAAGTTTACTTCTTTTTTCTAAACAGTTTAATTAGTCCTTTTCAGTTACGAATTATGTTTTCGTATTTATATTGTTGTTGCGAATATTCGGTTCAAGTTGCTAAAGTTTTGTTTTATGCTAATAATAGAATTGAATATATATTTTGTGTTGTTACATATGAAGGGGTATGGTTCATGCATTGTCACTTGGAGATTCATACAACTTGGGGATTAAAGATGGCATTCGTCGTCGACAATGGTCACGGTCCTGACCAGTCATTGCTTCCTCCACCCACCGATCTTCCCAAATGTTAAATGATTCTTTTATTAATAATTTTTCATATTTTTTTGTAGATTTTAATACTTTTTGGAAATAAAGGTTTGGGGTTGGTGAATGATTTACAATTTTTTTGTATCTAATAGAAAATGACTGTATAAAGAAAATTTTATAATGTTTTTTTTTTCTTCTATAAATTAGTATTATTTTCCTTTTTCTTCTTTTTCGTTGGTTGTGTTTTAGTTGAACTTGACAACTACTCAAGCATAAGGCAATTTCGAAAAAAGTGTTTAACGGAATCGTATAAGATAATCAATTTCTAAAAACTAAATGTCACGGATTCTCTTTATCTAAAATTTAAGTTAAATCATAATATTGAATAATTGATCATTTGGAATTTAAGTTAAATCATTAGATTAGTTAATATTGATCAAAACTTACCCAACAAACTTTAGTTTGGACTACAAAGAAAAAACAAGGAAAATTACTTTTCGTCGATGTTGAAAGTTTCCACCTCCTTATGGATAATGAATTGAACTAACTATGTTATTTATAGAGGCTAATTCTAGTCATCAACTTTCATCTTCGATTTAGGGACTGACTGGTGATTCATAAAACACCGTTGTCAGTGTTTCTACGCTTTTTCTATTTTCCTTTCTCTTTTGTTTTTCTAGATTGTGTTAGTTTCAAAATCGATGATTCAATCATACTGGTTTTTGGTTGTTATCTCTGATTGCGGTGAATTTTGATGTTATTCAACATGATTTTTTTTTTGTGTTGGACCAGAAAATCGACATGATGTTTTTGGATTGAAAGATCGACAAGTGTTTCCGGATTGAAAAGTCAATGGTGTGGCTTCTCTGTTTAGAATGTTTTTTTGTTTCCCTCACGTTATTGGTTACATTAGATCTTAAATTTAATCATTCACCGAGGTTTTGTTCAACATCTATTAGCATTTTCCAGATTTTTATCGTACTTTGGTTTGTTGTTGATTCATTATCATAACCCGTATTAGTGTGCGTCGATTTATTTCGCTTCTTTGTATCTAATAATATCTTTTGGCTTACGATATATTGGATTGATCAATTCAAATAAAATGCATTCGGTTTTAGAAAAAAGAGGTTAATAAAAAAATGTTATTTTATAGAGTTGAACTAAATATGTTACCGATTAAGTTTAAATGAAAGCAAGGAAATATTTATAGAAAACGTAGATGTAGACAATGAGTTCATATGTAACCATTTAATTGGATTATTTGTTTTGTTCATATGAATACAATAATATTTTACGTGTGTATACATTATACATCCAGCTATACCGGAGTCACAATCTCCATTAAAATTTATCAAATAATAATTTATTATTAGAAGAAAAAAATACAAAATTGTCAGGGAATTGATTCCAAAATATTTTGGCTGTTTCATTCATTTTGTAACGTTTGTCCCTTGGTGCACTAAAACCACATTTTAATTTTAATGTCATGTTTAAACAGATTTCTGACTTATTCTCTTTCTTGAACTAATACTCCAAAATAATAACACGATGCTTAAGTATATTAATGTCTAAAAGTGTATTTAAATTAAAAGACTTTCCATAAATGGCAAAACAATTGTTAGGAGAATATTAGTTGTACCAAAAATGGCAAAAAAGACTATTCAATTATTGCAATGTCTCTCCAATATTTAGACTTTCCCCATCCTCTATGCCTCCTTGAAAGCTCAAAGGGGCACTAATCATCCAAATACATAAATAAATAAAATTATACGGTGAGGATGTGAACAACTTAACATCTTCTTCAATAATAAACATGATTAAATAGTTAATAGACCAAATAAACATATGCCTATGTTACAAATTTCTGAAAAATAAACATTTTGCCTTTTTATAATCAGAGTGATCGTAGGATGAAATTATTTACGAGTTCCAAATGAAATTATATTAATAATTTAAAGGTGCTAGGTCAATCATCTTTTGTCAATTGACTACGTATTCTTCCAATCACGTATTTAATTGTTTAGTAGATAAACAACGATAGTTTTTTCTAATAAAAAGAATACCGAAAATTGAAAAGATAGCGCAAGTAAATTTATAAGATATGAATACAAAAATCGGAATTATATATATTTATATTTCAAATGTAACTGTCAGTAGAGATGTAAACTTTGTGACATATAATTTTTTTTTTCACCACTTTGTGACATATAAATGATCTATCTATTTATACTATTATTAAATACAAAATTAAAAGCTGAGGTTACTCTTATATAGAAGTAGTTGGTGACGTGATGTCGCCAGAAAATTTGTTGGAAAATAACAAAAAATCAATATCAAAACCGGCCACAAGTGACGTGGCATGATCTGGTGCGATCGTTTTTTCTTTTCTTGTGTGGTGTCGTCTTATCCGTCCATTTTCCTCCACCAACCGAATTTGAACCGTTTTACCCTGCGCGAAATTATGTAGTTATCTCTAAGAAAAATGTTTTATTTTTCGGTAAATCAAAAGATGTCTACGTCCCGAAAATCTACATTTGCAATCTTCGCAGTGTTTATATTTTATTTAGTCTTTATCACTTTATTTTTAAAAAATACAATAATCTTTAAACTCTAAAATATCTATTTGTATAAATAGCTACTCCTTTTTGGCTTCTTCGACATTGCCAAACATATATCTAACATGCATCGCTTTCCAAATCCAAAAGTCGAAAAATGTGTAAAAGATCAAATATAAAGTCAAATAGTATAATCCGTCGTTGATATATGTGTATTTTGTATCATTTTTAGTAATAGTTTTGCATGATTTTCAATCTCTTTTAGCTCATTTAGAAGTTTTAGTATTAATTTTAGTCTCATTTTGTTTAGATTGATCATCTTAGAGTCTTAGGTTATATTTGATGTCTTGCATTGCATTTCTTTAGAAATTTTAGGTACTTTGGAGCTCAATGGATCGGATAAAGAAGAAGGAAACCGAAGGATGAGGCACAACACGAGACCGACCGAGCTGCACGTGCAAAGCCACCGACCTGAGCACACTCAGCGGACTTACAGAGCATATCGCCGAGCCACGCGTGAAAGCCACCAAGTTGTGCATGGTCGGCGGTCCTCCAGCTCTCCCACCGAGCATTGCTTCCCAATCGCCGAGCTACACACAGTCGGCGGGAAAGCCGCGAGCACCCACCGAACCACGCGTGACAAACCGCCGATCTACACCCAGTCTTCGATTATGCTGTTTCAAGTTAATAACCGGATCCGACCCAGTTTGTCCCAGATCGACCCAATTCAACCCTTTCCTCTATAAATACTCAATG
>OVAN01015088.1:0-11566 GCA_900406275.1 Anastatica hierochuntica
AATTATGCTACTTACGATAAGGAGTTGTACGCTTTAGTTCGTGCACTAAAACATTGCAGCATTATCTATGGCCAAAGGAGTTTGTCATTCATATTGACCATGAATCTCTCAAGTACTTAAAAGGGCAGAACAAGCTCAACAAACGACATGAAAGGTGGGTGGAATTCATTGAAACAATTCCCTATGTGATTAAGTACAAACAAGGTAAATAAAATGTAGTTGTTGATGCACTATCTCGACGATATGTTCTTATTTCCACTCTTGAAACTAAATTATTAAGATTTGAGCAACTTAAAGAGATTTATGAAACAGATTCAGATTTTCAGGAAGCTTACAAAGCTTGTGAGAAATTCGCATCTGGCCATTATTTTAGACATGATGGTTTTCTTTTCTATGATAATCGTTTGTGTGTTCCTAACTGTTCTTTGAGAAAGCTTTTTGTTAAAGAAGCACACAACAGAGGATTAATAGGACACTTTGGAATGGCCAAGACTCTTAAAACTTTGCAGGATCATTTCTATTGGCCACAAATGAAAAGAGATGTAGAACGAAACTGTGAAAGGTGTATCACGTGCAAACAAGCTAAGTCTAAGTTTCCCTCACGGTTTATACACTCCTTTACCCATTCCTACTCATCCTTGAAATGATATATCTATGGATTTTGTTGTGGGTTTGCCTCGGACTAAAACAGGTAAGGATTCTATCTTTGTAGTTGTAGATAGATTCTCTAAGATGGCTCACTTCATACCATGCCATAAAACTGATGATATATCTATTTTTGTTAAAGAAGCACACAACGGAGGATTAATGGGACACTTTGGAATGGCCAAGACTCTTAAAACTTTGCAGGATCATTTCTATTGGCCACAAATGAAAAGAGATGTTGAACGAAACTGTGAAAGGTGTGTCACGTGCAAACAAGCTAAGTCTAAGTTTCAGCCTCACGGTTTGTACACTCCTTTACCCATTCCTACTCATCCTTGGAATGATATATCTATGGATTTTGTTGTGGGTTTGCCTCGGACTAAAACAGGTAAGGATTCTATCTTTGTAGTTGTAGATAGATTCTCTAAGATGGCTCACTTCATACCATGCCATAAAACTGATGATATATCTATTTTTGTTAAAGAAGCACACAACGGAGGATTAATGGGACACTTTGGAATGGCCAAGACTCTTAAAACTTTGCAGGATCATTTCTATTGGCCACAAATGAAAAGAGATGTTGAACGAAACTGTGAAAGGTGTATCACGTGCAAACAAGCTAAGTCTAAGTTTCAGCCTCACGGTTTGTACACTCCTTTACCCATTCCTACTCATCCTTGGAATGATATATCTATGGATTTTGTTGTGGGTTTGCCTCGGACTAAAACAGGTAAGGATTCTATCTTTGTAGTTGTAGATAGATTCTCTAAGATGGCTCACTTCATACCATGCCATAAAACTGATGATATATCTATTTTTGTTAAAGAAGCACACAACGGAGGATTAATGGGACACTTTGGAATGGCCAAGACTCTTAAAACTTTGCAGGATCATTTCTATTGGCCACAAATGAAAAGAGATGTTGAACGAAACTGTGAAAGGTGTATCACGTGCAAACAAGCTAAGTCTAAGTTTCAGCCTCACGGTTTGTACACTCCTTTACCCATTCCTACTCATCCTTGGAATGATATATCTATGGATTTTGTTGTGGGTTTGCCTCGGACTAAAACAGGTAAGGATTCTATCTTTGTAGTTGTAGATAGGTTCTCTAAGAAGGCTCACTTCATACCATGCCATAAAACTAATGATGCTTTGTATGTCGCAAATTTGTTCTTTAAGGAAATAGTGCATTTACATGGAATGCCTAAGACTATAGTTTCAGACAGGGATACTAAGTTTCTTAGTTATTTCTGGAAAACTCCTTGGTCTAAGCTAGGAACTAAGCTTTTGTTCTCAACTACATGTCATCCGCAAACTGATGGTCAAACTGAAGTAGTTAATAGAACCTTAGGAACTTTGTTGCGTGCATTAATTAAAAAGAATCTGAAAACTTGGGAAGAATGTTTGCCACATGCTGAATTGTCTTATAATCATGTTGTACATTCTACTTCTAAGTATTCTCCATTTGAGATTATTTATGGATTTAATCCCACCTCACCTTTGGATCTAATGCCTTTACCTTTGAGTGAAAGAGCTAGTGTTGATGGGAAAAAGAAAGCAAAAATGGTAAAAGAAATTCACGCCAAGGCTAGAAAGAACATCGAGGATAAAACAAAGCTGTATGCAAAGCAAACAAACAAAGGAAGACATCAACTGATTTTCGATGTTGGAGATCAAGTTTGGGTTCATTTGAGCAAGGAGAGGTTTCCAAATGAAAGGAAATCTAAACTGATGCCAAGAATTGACGGTCCCTTGAAGATAACAAAACGAATCAGTGACAATGCCTACCAACTTGACTTGCAAGGTAAGTACAATGTGAGTTCAAGCTTTAATGTTTCTGATTTGGTTCCATTTTTTGCAGAAGATTCAGATTTGAGGACAAATCTTTCTGAAGAGGGAGGGGATGATATGATCATGGAAGCTACAACAGATTTGGAGCATGAACTAGAACTTAAAGAAGAGCTTGTAGCTGAGGAAGCGCTGACCATTCCAAAAGGACCCATAACTCGAGCTAAAGCTAAGGAACACAAGGCAGCTATAGGAGGGATTCTTATGCACACTTGGAGCAACGAAACAGAACTGATCCGGAGTGGAGAAAGAATCAGCCAAAGCACTCTAATCACTATCCAAGCTAAGTGATCTCAACAAATGGAAAGAGTGTCTCGGTTGTACTCTTTTTCCCTTGTCAAGTTTTGTCCCAATGGGTTTTCTTGACAAGGTTTTTAATGAGGCAGCTGTTTCACTTCACAATTGCCCATTTGTTGAAGATAAAAGCCAATGAATATTTCCAACAATAAAGTCACGCCTAAGGAGGGAAAAGGAGCCAATTTTTATGTTCAAACTTCATATTTAATGTTGCTGAATTTTTCTAGGACTTGTGCATGTACAAGTCATTAAAAACTCATTTCTCTCTCTTTTCCCTTTATAATTTCGTGATCACTGTAGTAGAAAGAACAACAACCTTTTTTTTTAATCAAATCTCTTTCAAAAGTTGTTCACTTGTTGCTGTGTATATCCAGCAGAAATTCTCAAGCTTTTTTGGTGTTTCCATTGAGTTTAAACTGATCAAATCAAGAGCTTTTCCGCAACTCTTGTGTGATCCATCCTCCACAACCCTTGTGTTCAATTCTGGACATCAAGGCTTATCACAATTTCATCCAGTTCTAGAGTTCGATCTAGGGAAGATCTCCCCGAGATCCCATCACCAAGAATCAAAGATGAGTCGAAGAAGAAGAAGACGAAGATTGAACTTATAGAGTCACATGCCTGTTGTTTCTTCATTTTTTTACAGAATACAAGAGTCAAAATAAATTCAGCACACAAAAGCACTGTTTACTTCTGTTATGTAAGTGGAGCAACAAAATCAACAATTTTCCTTACTCTTGTATTCTGTAAAAGAATAAAATATAAGTTTATAGAGTCAACAATTTTTCTTACTATTGTATTCTGTAAAAGAATGAAGTATAAGAGTCAACAAAATCCACAATTTTCTTACTCTTGTACCTGTAAATGTAGAAGCATAAGATGAAGTGTACAGAGAGAGGAAGAGAATTGAAGAAGAAGAAGAAGAAACGTCGCAGGTTTCTTTAGAATTAGGATATTTTTAATACGGTTAACAGTTCGGTTTGACTAATTGAATCGAACGGAAAACTGAGATCAATTTAAAAATCCAAATCGCACTCACCTGTAAAAAACGATACCGAACCCTAAGCGAATCCAGTGAAATATCTGAGCGGATTTTAAATTTCAATATCCAAAATACCAGTACCGTATGCGACCCGAACCGAAATATTTTCGAGCAGCCGAAATTATCTGAACTATGATTATATATTTGAATATATTAGTTATTTTAGGTTTAATATCTAGAAAATATCATTAATTACCCTCGAGTTAACTAAAATACCCGAAAAAATATTTCAATCATATAAAAATAATTTAAATTATTCAAAATACTGAAAATATTTAAATATCCACCGTTTCTTCATCCAAATACTAGAATTAAACTGATTTTCATGTTAATTTTAGATGTTGCATAGTATTTTTCAAATTGAAGTGTTGTATATATGATTTCTATTTTTGGATTTTTGAAGCTTTTTTGGTTTATTTTAATTTTTCATTTTTTACATAATTTAAACGGGTGTTCCAAATTGAATTGAACACACAAAGTTCCAAACCGAATTCGAGTCAAAGTTTATAAATATCTGAACGAGACTTAAACCTCTAACTCTGAAAACCCGAATAAATCTTAACCAAACCCGAATAGGTACATGAATATCCATCTTATATCTTCATTATAATTGAGGTTTAGGGTTTAGGGTTTATTTTAGGGTTTAGGGTTTAGACTTTAAAATTTATTTTAAGGTTTAGAGTGTAAGGTTTATTTTAGGGTCTAGGGTTTAGTGTTTACAATTGAGGGTTTAGGTTTCGGGTGTCGGTTGGTTGTATAGGGTTTATTTTAGGGTATACAATTTAAGAGTTTAAGATTTAAAGTTTAGTGTTTCTCATCAAAAAAAAAATGTTTAAAGCTTAGTGTTTATTTTTGAGGGTTTAATTGTTTTGGTTGATGGTTACGGATTTGTGGTTTGTGATTTAGGATTAAAGAAAGTTAATAAACTTTAATATACTTTAATGAACATAATTCCATGTCAATCGGCTTATGTATACAAAGAAAAACCTTTTTCCATGAATAAAAAAGAACATAAGATTGGCGGAAAAAAAAGAGAACAAAAAACTTGAGGGCAAATCGTCATTTTATCATTTTAAGACCACCCACAATGGATGTGTTGAATTTTATTATTCAACTGTTGAATTGTTGCAATGCATGTGTTGAATAAAGAAAGTGAATGAGTTGGCAGCGTGAGTGTTGAGTTGATTCAACGAGTTGAATTTAAAAAAGTGGGCCCCATTTGTTTGTTTTCTTTCACCAAAAATCGACTAAAATTCTTTTTTTTTTTAGGTGGGACAAGTGTCAATCAATTATTAGTTGTTTAGATTACATAGAATTTATCTTAACTCAAATATTAAAGATAAACTATCTTATAATAAATTATATTTTTTGTAAAGAAAAATATACCAAAATTTCTATTTTTTTCTCTATAAATAGACACTTGGTTCATTTGATTTGGAGGCAAAAAAAAATATTTTTCTCCCACGAAATTTTCAGTATTCTCTTCTAAAAATAATATTTCGGGAGATGGATCAAAACAATAATTCTTTTAATACCCAAAATTCTACTAATTATCCTTCTAATTATCCAAATCACAACAATTATCCATTTCAAAACCAATCTTTCAATCAATCTCAAAATATACCAAATTATGGTTTTCCTCCAAATTTTCCCATGACATCATCTATTCCAAATTATCATCCATACTATGGATCGATGATGCCATATTCATTTCAAAAACCTCCTTATTCGTCTACTTCAATGGGTAATGAAAATGTTCCAAATGCTGGAACAATTACGTTTCCTGGATTTTCTAAACAACCAACTCTTGAAGACATAGGCAGTGTTAATGAGCTCGCTCCAACTGGAGAAGATTCAACTCATCGTACCCGCCGGAAAAGCCCCAAATGGACAACTGCACAAAATTTGGTGTTGCTAGGTGGGTGGATTAAGTACGGAACAAACAGCGTTATCAGAAGAAACCAAAAAAGTGAATCATTCTGGGGTAAGATTGCTGAATATTGTAACGAACATTGCTCATTTGATCCTTCTCGTGATGGAGCTTCGTGCAGAAACCATTACAACTACATGAATAAAATATTGGGCAAATGGGTTGCTGCATATGATAGCGCTAAACGTAAACAACAAAGCGGATGGTCGGAGAATGATGTTTTGGCTAAAGCGCACGAACTGTATTCAAATGGTAAGAATGAGAATTTTAATTTAATTTCAGAATGGCTCGCTGTCCGTGATCAACCACGTTATGGAAGTCAAGTAGGAGGAAACACCGGTTCTGGAAGCAGTGGATCCAAGAGAGTTCGCGACAGTGATGCAACTGACTCTAATTCTGTAGAATCTAGTGCACGTCCAATGGGGAGAGATGCATCTAAAAAAAAGGGTAAAGATAAAAATAAAGATGCAGCCTTGGAAGCATTAAACGAAGAGTGGAATGAATTTAAATTATTCAAGGAGCAAGAGTTAGAAAGATTGGATAAAATAGCCATGAGGCAAGAGGAGGCGAACCAATTGATGAAAGACAAGACTTATACAAAAAAGATGAAAATGTTTCTGAAGCTAAGTGAAAACCAACATCTCGATGATCAGAGCAAAGAGTTGTTGGAGAAGTTGAGTCATGATCTATTTGGAAACTAGTTGATTTCAAGTTTTTTTCCACTTTAATAATGTGTGTTTGTTTTTTCATGCATTAATAATGTGTGTTTGTTTTTTTTACCTTTAATAATGTGTGTTTTCTCATGCTTTAATAATGTGTGTTTTTTTTACCTTTAATAATTTGCGATGTCTCTTTCTTTTTTAATAATGCGTGTTTGTCTTCTTCTACTTTATTAATGTGAGTATGTTTATTTATGCAATAATAATGTTTGTTTGGTTGCGATCCGTGACTTTTGGCTAGTGGGAGAATCTAATCGTTATCTGTTATTTATGTCAATTAATATTTTTTTGGAGTCCGGAAATTTCAGCCACATAATATGTTATAAATAAGGCTTCATTATTTTCAGTTATGTTCCAATAACTCAAACATCATCACATAAAAAAAAACAATGGATCCATCAAAATTTCCTTTTGATATCGAAGCTTACGAAAGGCAATCTGATATTAAAAAGAGGTATATTGCTAACCGGTTTAAGGAACGTCGACAAAAAATAGATGAAGACTATGCACTTCGTAGCAAGAGAAAGTACTTCAAGAGAGATCATGCAGCGGCAAATTGAAAGGCTCATCGATGATTACTTTGCCAATCAACCTACATATGATGATGCAATATTTCGTCGGCGATTTCGGATGCGAAAACATGTTTTTCTTCGAATCGTTGGATGTAATTCAACGTAACCTTCAAATTGTCGGATACTAATAAGTTCTTAGTGGTTTAGTTTCAACATAATTCACACCATATTTAAACAAAATGATACCAATTTTTTTCAACCAAAATCGATTTTGGGAGCATTAAAACGATGCTATTGGTTTCTGATTAGCATTTTAGGATGAAAGTGTCTCAAAACTTCATCTCTCTTTTTTAAAGAGATTTTTCAGAAAAAAAAGTTCGAAAAGTAGGGGGTTTTGGCTATTTGCTATATGTTACGTGTTTTCAACGGAGATTCTCATTCTTCCACTTATTCAATTTACAAATCCAAAGTATGCAAACTAATTTCCATTCTTCATTATCACTAATTTTTATACCTTCTTAGGCTTGATTTTGCACAGGGATAATGAAAGTTAAATTCAAAGAGATTCTTATTGTTACTAACAACAATTTATTTGTTTTGCTCTAACCTACTAAATACTTTTCATGGATTTCTAAACTTGTTCTATCGACTCAAAATTTTTAGTTTGAAAAATAACCACGTTGCCTTAAAACTAGTGACCATAGCTTTAGTGTTAAGTTCCAAGTTTGACTAAATGGAAAACCCTTTAACGGATTGATCTACAAAGACGACCATATTCCTGAGATATTTGGAAGCTACTCGCACCAAATAAACTTAATATTATCATCTTTGGGCTTGCTATACATGGGCTATACTTCTTTTTCGGGCCTTGTTATATGAACTTTCGGTGAATACGGTTCCCCTTTTCCTTCCCTTCAAAGAAAAAATAGAGAAAGGAGAAAATAAATGGAAAAATAAGAGAAGAAATATAAAACAAAGGAAATGTGCCAATGAAGTGGATTAGAAGCAAAACTTAAACGTAAATCATTCTCCCATAAAGGCTTATCCAATCATGCTTGAAAGAGAGATCAATATGAATAATAAAATGATACCCTAAAATAATAAGGAAAAATTTGGTCTCCAAGAGAAATGAGAAAGAGAGAGGAAAGGAACATTACGATGGGCTGGAATTAGTAATGAGCCTAAGAGAGAGCTAGTCTACAATTGTTTGATCGATATTCCCTCGATGAAATTGCACGTTTTAGAACTTTTGGAGTATGCAACGGAAATTTCACATCATTCATGTGGACGTGGATTTTGAGTCGTTATGATTGCTTAGCTTTTAGAAAAGTATGTGAAAATTATATAATGATTATAACTAGCTCATTAGTTAATTACAAATAATAGATAAACATTTGTTCTGCATGGTTTCCATATATTTTTATTCTTAGACTTCAGACCTTTTAAGACCATGGAAATTAATAAACCATATATTTCATGTTTTTACCTTAGGTTTTAATTCATTTTAAAAGTTCTTATGCTCTTCTTTATCACAATGGTAATTTTTCTTGTATTTTTCGGTGTTTAGAGTCTTTTCAAGATGAAGTAAGTATTTTTGATCAATTTGGAGAAAAAGAGAGTTTTCAGACAGTTTCAAAACATTAAAAAGATAAATCCAGATGAAGGCTTTGCTCTAAATAGATTTTGATAAATTACGACTCGAATGAGCATTTTGATTTAGCTTTCAAATGGTTCGTGTCATTTTGATCGGTAGTTCAAGAGACAAACTCATTATACTAAAGACTGGTTTGTATGGCTTAAGTAAAACACAGGCACAATGAAGCTCAGATCGACCTAGGGAAAAACCATGTGGTACGCCTTAGTCCACCACTAGTTCACAAGCATTTTGTACCGGTCTAGGAAAAAATAGTGCCTCTGACTGATATAAACCCAATTGTAACCCAAATTAACCTGAATCCATTTTTGTGATCAAAAACCTATAAATACCTGATTTTTGCATTTTTATAGATAGAGCCTCCATAGAGCTACAATTTTAGATAGAAAAAATCTAGGAGAAAGAGACCTCTAACCTCTCGTGTTTTTAAGGAGATTTGACTTCAATAGTTTCCAAGGAGAAGATCTCGCCCAGTAATCGATGTTACGTATATGATGAGTTTAAAGTGCTTACTTGTTGGGTTAAATGTATTTTCTAAAGGGATTCACTGTATGATTGTTAGATTGTTTGATTTGCTGATTTTTAGAGTTTTTAATCTAAGTTGATGTTGTTGTAGTTTGATGCTTAATCGGCCCTCTAGCTACTACTATTAGGAAAAATTTAGTCACCAAAAGTATTTTTGAATTATATTGACTAATCTAGCCAGCAATACTTCGATATCCACAAAAGTGATATATGGAGTTTTGTAAATTTATCGAATTTGGACTTTATGCTTGATTATCCACTTGATTATAGACGGCTATTGAATATTTTAGTTTTTAACCACTAATAATTGATACTATGATAGTAGATTAGTTATCCTTGCTTGGTTCTAGTTTTGGGACTATTAAATTTATCGTTTTAATTATCCGTTTTTATCGATCCATGATAACATGAGATTTTTCAAATGCTCAATGCTTTCTCCTACTGATAATTTGATATTTTTTTCTTACTATGATTAGTTAGTTAGACACTAATTTTGTGCTTCACAAATTTTAAAGCAAAACCTTTATTTTTCGCTCTAGCTTAATTCGACTCGCACAAGATCGTACTGAGGTTCTTAGTCCTCGGGGATATGATTTCAAAGAACTACCACAACCAAAGTGCACTTGCATCTTTTTGTCATTCCTAAGGATAAAACTTTGAACACATGAGCCACAGACTTTAAGTTGCATACAAGTGATTCATCTAACCAACTCAGCTTGATTAATGATGTGTATATGTGAATCTCTGTTTAATACATATATAAAGGAGAAAAAGGATTGTTTTGGCATATTTTTCCATGTGGTCCTTTCAAGCCAAAATTGCTTATTTATAAGAATTGAGTACAAAACGGGGCTGATGCATTGCATCGGCCATTTTCCCCTTTTATCATTAAAACCCTGCTTCAACAAAGCCTCTTTTCAAAATAGCCACTCCACTTGATCAAAATATTTACTCATATAAGTCTTCAACATCAAAACGTTTTCCGCCAATGCTATGATTGTTCGTAAACTATGTTCTATCTCATTGGTCATTAAAATATTGTCAGAGATAAGACATTTCGACGCAAAATCTGATTGTGTGTTAAAGATAATGCAAGTGAGATGCTTTTAAGACAATGAGACATGATCTTTAAAATTTTGTTTTACAAGACTAAATAAATACTAATAGGGCAAAGATCCGTCATTTGTTTTGGTGGTGTTACTTTTGGAATTAAATAGAGATGGGTGTGATTGCATTCTTGTGGTAGAACCTCTGAAAGAAAAGACTCTTTCACCTCCGCCGTTACTTGCTCCTTGACTATCTCCCTACTTACCTTAAAGAATATTATAATAAAACAACTTGGACCCGATAAACTTTCAACATTAATCGGAAAAATCGTTACCTCGATTTTTCATCATCTAAGATAATTTTTGCTCGTTCTTGACTCATAGAGCGAGACTCGCTTTGGCATTCCACTTAAGATACTCTTATCATGTGGCTGCAATACAGCAAGTGATACGCTTTATAAAATAAATTTCAGCAATTTCTTACTTCTTGTTAGACATCTATTGGAAACCATTCTAATCCACCAAAAAAATTAAACTCGTTTTAGCTCTTGATGATTTCTCTGACGCGTGAAAAATTTTGGTGTTTTGATCTCCGCCAAAGAGGGAATTTTCGACTTTTTGTCTCCAAAACTCCTCTTACTCACTAAAAGCCATTACGAGTTGGTGTTCCTTCTCGTAAATCTTGGCTAAAGCATAGACAACTCTTCGTAAAATTTTACTCTCAGGTCATTTATTTGTTTCGATGAATTTCCTCTTTTTTTCTATTCAACGAGCTGACATCTCTTCAAAATTTTGAGAACTTTACTAATGTAGGCTGACAAGTATTTTTACAGCCTTTAAACCACACTTCCTTAACAACATTCACACACTTTGGTGCATTTTCTAAGAGATTAAGAAATCAAAAAGCCTCTGAAAGTCTTTTGATCTAGTAGATATTCACCAATATAGGCTAATATCTTATCCAAGCTTCTCTTGTAACCATTGGTGACCTTGGTGAAACATATATTACAAGACTGGACTCAGAAATAATCTATCTTAGTGACATTGAATTCATTTCTTGTGTTTCTTCCCACCCCAGGTAAAACCACTACCAGAGCTTCCTAACGAATGTCACAATTCTGATGTGTATTCAAAAATTTTAAAAAGTACTGGGATGTTTTCCAGTCCACAAAACTTCTCTGAATTATACATGATCTCTCTAAAATCGTCAATCAAACAAAATGGGTGCTTTCTCACCATTCTTATTCTCGTTATCATTCTCAAACGATGGATCAATACTTAGTGTTCAAATCCCCTTAGTGATGCAACCCTGGATCTCTGAAACTAGAAAACAGAACCTTTCGGGACT
>OVAN01015089.1:0-11566 GCA_900406275.1 Anastatica hierochuntica
AAAAGCTTGATAGACGCCGAAACAAGATACCCTGCTATGGAAAAATTAGTCCTGGCAGTTTCAACAGCTGCCAGAAAGCTACGGCCCTATTTCCAATCGCATTCAATCATCGTANTCCCTGCCAATCAGAACGACTAGCTAAATGGGCCATAAAGCTCAGCGAATACGATATCTAGTATAGACCTCGAACAGCGGCGAAAGCTCAAGTCCTTGCAGACTTCGTCATCGAGCTAGCACCCGAGCACTTAGATGGTGAGACAGAAGCTCCTAAATGAAGCCTACACGTCGATGGAGCCTCATCAAGACAAGGCTCCGGGGTCGGCCTAAGGCTGACCTCTTCAGCTGGCGAGACCATCGAGAAATCCTACAGGCTTGACTTCAATGCTTCTAACAACGAAGCCGAATACGAAGAACTGATTGCAGGGTTAAAACTAGCTCTAAGCCTCGGAATCCGAGAGCTAAATGCTTATAGCGACTCGCAGTTAGTAACCAGCCAATTCCACGGGGAATACGAAACAAGGGATGAAAAAATGGGGGTATACCTCAAGGTGGTCCAAAACCTCACTAAGCAGTTCAGTAAATTTGAACTAACGAGGATTCCACGAGGAGAAAACTCCTTAGCAAACACTTTGGCAGCATTAGCCTCTACGTCTAATCCCCTGGTAAAACGAGTCATACTTGTTGAAGGTATCGAGAAGCCCAATATCGATTTAGCCACTAAAGCTGAAATCGATAGTGAACTGAGAGAACAACAGGAAAGTAGCCGTCTCGAGATGGTGGCAACCGCAACCATCCGAGCAGACGGACCAACTCAAGTCCTTACAACGTTTTGGTTTCCTAGGACCAAAATTCGCGGTTTTAAAAGGCACATCTCCGGGGGCACGACTCAAACTTCGACCTCGGTTGTATGCGCAATAGATACTCCCGAGACCATATGCCCCTCAGCTCTTGGCAGTACCTCCGGGGGCACGACCCAGACTCCTGAAACCAACTCGACCTTAGAAGGTATTCCCGACCACGTAGATTCCCCTGAATCACGTCGTCGAGATACCTCCGGGGGCACAGTACCTCATAACGAGAATATCCAGGAGACCACGCGTGAGCAAGAACTTCCATTATCTCTCCACGACAAGATCCTGGGAAGAGAGGACTGGAGAGTACCAATTATGCAATACATCTCACAAGGTACAACCCCCCCCCCTCACAAGTGAGAGGCTCGAAAGCTCAAAATATTAAGCGCAAGATATTGCATAATTGACTCTAACCTTTACAAACGAAGTGTCTCTGGACCTTACCTAAAATGCGTTCATGGCCCCGATGCTATCAGGTTCATGAGAGAAGTACACGAGGGCTCCTGCGGGAACCATGCTAGTGGCAGAGCTCTAGCTATCCGAATAAAAAGACAAGGATATTTTTGGCCAACCATAATCGCCGATTGTGAAGTATACTCTTCCTAATGCGATAAATGCCAGAGACACGCCCCGATTATACACCAGCCTACGGAAAAACTTTCCTCGATATCCGCACCATACCCATTTATGAGATGATCCATGGATGTCGTAGGACCATTAGTAGCTTCAGGAAAGGGACAACAGAAGCTTCGCTTCCGCTTTGTCTTAACAGATTATTTCACCAAATGGGTGGAAGCTGAGACTTTCCAACAAGTAACCAAATTCGAGGTGGAGCGATTCGTATGGAGAGACATCATATGTCGTCATGGTGTCCCTTACGAGATAGTAAGTTATAACGGATCGCAATTCATATCTGACGACTTTATAGCATTTTTCGATAAATGGGACATTCGTCTCACCACATCAACACCTCGATATCCTCAGGGAAACGGGCAGGCGGAGGCTGCTAATAAATCAATACTAGCTAACCTCATGAGACGCCTTGGAACCAATAAGAAGTCCTGGTCTGATAGGTTACCCGAAGTACTTTGGGAATGCCGAACCACACCACGAAGGGCCATGGAGGAAACTCCTTTCTCCTTAGCCTATGGGTTAGAGGCTGTGGTCCCGGCCGAAACCTCAGTGGGTAGCCTTTGACGGAGCCTATGTACATCCAACCCTGAGATTAATAATCGACTTTTGCTAGACAACCTCAATTTAATCGAGGAACGACGAGACCAAGCATTGCTTCGGATTCAAAATTACTAGCAAGCAATGGCTCAACATTATAATTCCAAAGTAAGGTCACGACAGTTCGTAGTTGGCGACCTTGTACTGAGGAAAGTTTTTGAAAATACCAAAGAGCGAGGCGCATGGAAACTAGGAACCAATTGGGAGGGTCCTTACCGAATTATCCATGTGGTACGACCCGGCGTCTACAAGCTCTTAAAGGTACGAACCGGGGTACCTGAAATCCGATCATGGAACGCCATGAACCTAAAGAAACACTATCATTAGGTACTACAACCTTCTTGAACTACGTTAGGCTTGATCCCTCGACAGGGTACGTAGGCAGCTCCGTCATGAGTGCAGCCCCAACTCCATTCAGCACCCTTTCTGTGACAAACAACGGGGGCATACGTATTAACCAAGACGCATAGCCCAAGGAATCAACAATTCCAAACATACTAAAGAGCCTACGACTCCAAGCATTTTTATACTCGATGTATCTTAACATATTCAAATAAATGTTATCAATAAAGTAATTGTCAACATACATTCAAGGTTCCCAAAAACCTGAACCTAAGGTCTTAAAATCCTTAACAACACATCTAAGGTCTTAAAATCCTTAACCACATTTATGGTCTTAAAATCCTTAACCACACCTAAGGTCCTAAAATCCTTAACAATCACACTAAGGTCTTAAAATCCTTAACAATCACACTAAGGTCTTAAAATCTGTAACAATCACACTATGGTCTTAAAATCCTTAACAACATTCCAGGTTCCCAGAAACCTGAACCTAAGGTCTTAAAACCCTTAACAACATTCCAGATTCCCAAAAACCTGTACCTAAGGTCTTAAAATCCTTAACAACATTCCAGGTTCCCAGAAACCTATACCTAAGGTCTCAAAATCTTTGACAGCAATCCCAAGTTCTCAGAAACCTATTCCTAAAAGTCTCAAAGTCGTTAACACCAAATCGGGGTCCCAAAACCTCTTACTCAAAGGTCACGAGACCTGTTATCAACAGGTTCCAAGACCTCCTTTTCAAAAGGGTCCCAAGACCTCTTACTCGAAGGTCACGAGACCTGTTATCAACAGGTTCTAAGACCTCCTTTCAAAAGGGTCCCAAGACCTCTTACTCAAAGGTCACGAGACCTGCTATCAATAGGTTCCAAGACCTCTTTCAAAAAGGGTCACAAGTCCTCTTACCCGATGGTCACGAGACCTGTTATCAACAGGTTCCAAGACCTCTTTTCAAAAAGGGTCCCAACACCTCTTACCCGATGGTCATGAGACCTGTTATCAAAAGGATCCAAGACCTCTTATCAAACAGGTTCCGAGACCTCTTATCAGAATGTCCCAAAACCTCATATCCGAGGGTCATGAGACCTGTTACCGCCAGGTTCCCAGACCTCGTATCAGAAGGCCCCAAGACCTCTTATTCGAAGGTCACGAGACCTATCATCAATAATTTTCGAGATCTCCTGTCTTAAGATTCTAAGACCTCTCATCCAGATGCCTGTCATCCAAAAGTATCAAGACCAATTGTTCAAGGGTCACGAGATCTGTTCTCAACATCGATTTCAAAATGTGTCATTCGATGAACCTGAGACCTGTTCTAGAAGGTCCCTCAGACCCATTATAAAAGAGTTTCCAAAACCTCTTACTTAGGAATTTCTGGAACCTCATACCAACAAAGACCTGCGTCTAAGGAAGATCATGATATTTTCTAAGTTAAAATTCAATGACTTAAGAAGAAAAAAGCTTAATCCGAAACCTGGGTTTAAAAGCCTCCCCAGGCTATTAAGTTAAAAAGATTCGGAACAAAGATAAGGGTTTAAAAGCCTCCCCAGGCTATTAAATCTTAAAAAACAACCAGATAAAATCCCCTTGGACATGAGTTCTAAACTTAAATTAAAGCAAGCTAAAAGAGCTCCCGGCTCTTAGTCTTCCTTCCCTTCGTCACCATCCTTCTCGATAACTGGATCTTCTTTCTCTGTCTCTTTGTCGTTACCTCTTTTGGACGTCTCGGCTGGAGCTGAATAACGTTCCACCAAACCTAAATTAGAGTCATACTCTCCAGAGAGAGTCGAATTAAACATATTAATTTCAAAAGTACCTGAGCTCTCGGATAGCTGAGGAAGAGGTAGTTTACTAACTGAAAAGTCAGAAACCTGAGCCTTCTCATAAGCTGTAGTGGCTTCAGGTAGCAAAGCCATTAGGTGATTGTACTCATCCTCAGCATTCTTGATCTCGTTAGCCAACATCTCTTTAAAGAGATAAGTGTTGGCCTGCAATTCATGAGCGTACACTTTGAGAGAAACCTCCTCTTTCTTCTTCACAAACTTCTCCTTAACAGAAACCAGGATCTTGTTGTAAGCTTCANNNNGTTCCTCTGGTGATCTTGGGAAGATGCAATCAGCTCTCAGACTTGTTGCTCAGCAATCTTTCGAGCACTTTCCAAAGTAGAGATCCTTCTGTTTTTCACCTTGAGGTAAAGGGCCTAGCTCTCAGCTTTCCCCTAAAGAGCTGTCAGAAGAGAGCTGAGCTCACCTGCCTCAGCTTGAAGCTTAGAGACCTGAGCCTTAGCCTGATCAAGGTCCTCCTTTGTAGCTCTAAACAGCTCCTTGATTTGAGCTAACTCTCCAGCATTAGGGGCTTCATTGACAGTGTCCTCAAGCTTTAGTTGGGCTCTGTTGATAGCTCCGCCTAACTGTCATAAGAAACAAGAAACATTAAGCGAAATATTTAAAGGAAAATTGGACATAGTTCAAAAGGTTCGTTGAGACCTCATACGTGGCCGAGGTAATGAGCAATCTCGATATATTCATCTCTGTTGGATAAGTTGTGATGGAAGGGAGGGTGCATCCAGTCTTCTTCATGTGCCTCATAACCTTCTAAGCCCCCAGGGGTCATCAAGGATTGATCCTGACTTGGAATGAACAAAGCTCCAGCAAACGGTCCCACCTCTGGAAGAAGAGGAGGAGGACCTGGAAGCTCTTTCCCCATGATCACTCCTGGGTCTCTTGTTAGTAGGAGGCTCAGTCTCCGGACGATCCCTAGCAGCTGGGAGGTCCGGATCCACCGCCTGAATCTCCAGCCCTGGAGCTACCTCCTGAACGTGTAAAGTATCATGGACAATAGTGATAGGAGCAATTTCTTTAACAATGTTTGAGGTTCCATCATCAAGAACCTCCTTCAGGAGCTTAGAAACGAGCCTCCCTGATTCTTGTCACTTCCACCAGAGTTGCTTGCAGCCTTGACTTATTTGCCTCTAGCACGAAACTATGGTTGAAGGGGCATCTTTGGTTGTTGAGTCTTCTCGGTTCAAGAGGTACTAGCTTTAGTGGAAACTGATACAACAGCGTCGTCTTCAGAAACTAGTCCAAAGAAATTCAGCAAGAGATATTAGCTTTAGGAGCCCTCGAGCTAAGCTCAAAACTCAAATTAGCAAAATACAAGGAAGGCTAGTTACCTTGTAGCTGACTAACGGGAACAGCCACCGGGAAGTTGGCTCTGTACTGTTCCGGGAACCTGGCAGCGCCGATCCTGGAAGTCGTGTAGGCACTCCAGTTAGAAGGACTTTGCTTCAGCCTTCGGAGCAAGGCTCTTGTCAATTTTCCAGAGAGTTTGGGGGGATCTTCGATACCTGCCAAAAGAATAAAGCCATTGGCATGCTGTGAAACGGCAAAAGAAGATAAACGCTTTTCCTAAAAACCCTAACCAGAAGCATCAGACCAGGAATTCTTTAAGATTCGACCCATTGGAATCGTAGAAGGGTCAACCCTAACAAAAAATACTTCTTTCTCCAGTCCTCATCGTTACTGGTGAACTTGAAAACACCTAAACCCTGACAACACGGAAGGTAGTAGATACCGCTACCCCCTTTGCTAGAAGTGCTCTCCTTGATCGTGTAAAGGCTCATCATATCACGAAGCTCAAGAGCGATTCCCTCTTCCTTGGACCTCGTGATAAAGCCGTTAATTAACCTTATCACAGAAGGACAAAGCTGGGGAAGAGCTAGGTGATAGTGATCGAGGAGATCCAACAGCAAATCGGGTAGAGGGAGTCTAAGGTGACTCCTGGTAATATATTTCTCGTGAAGACTAAACCAACCCTCAGGAACATTCCCAGGGGTCTCGTCAGGGGAACAGGCTCTCGTGAGCTCTTTCGGGCCTCCAGCTTGAACCATGAGGTTAACTACCTCCTTATCTGTCAAGGAGGAGGGCTGGTGAGGGCCGAAGGGAGCCCTGCCGCTAGAACCCTCACCTTTCTTCGATCGCTTTGCTACCATGTGAGCAATTGAGTCCTTAGCTTTCTTCTCCTTTTCTCTCCTTAACTCTTCTCCGATCTCCTGCTTTATCCTCATGATTTCGGGACCTGTTAGAGGAGCTGCTGTCTCTCCGCAACCTTCCTTTCGTCGATCCATCAAGAGAGGTTGAAAGAAATTTCAAAAAAGTAAGAGGAAAAAAAGAGGGAGTCGAAATCTAAGGCTAAACGGTTTCTAAGAACTAAGGTTTAACAAAGAACTAGAGAAGATTAACAAAGCAAACTTGAAAAGTAAATGCAAACGAAACAAATAAGTAAATAAATGAGAGTAAAGGAAGTTACCTCAAGAACAGGTTTGAGACGTGGAGATGATGGAAGGGTTGGCAGCTAATGGTTGCAGCTTTATATCAAATCGTGTCTTGAAACTCGGAGGGGACCTTTCGATTTCTCATTTTTCCTCAGCCGTTGATCCCGTGAAATAGAATATGAGCCGTTGATTCGAATTGTTTATATCTTCGAGGAAGATATGCAACAATCATTATCTAAACGAAGAGATAAAGGTCTCGGCGGTTAGGTTAAGCTTCCAAAACGAGGAGCCTCCTCTCGAAAGCTGGGGGCAACTGTTGGGCTTAAATCTGGCTCACTACCCAAGGGGTCGTTCGAACTATAAGCAAGGCTTAAGAAGGATGACATTGAGCTCGTAATGGGCCTAAGTCATATCCATAAGGATCGTGTCAAAATAAAAACAGGTTTGGCAAACATCCGTGGATTTGGAGAGGTCCAGGTCTCGTTGAGCAGGGAGTTGGCGCAGCAGGTCTCGGACGAATGGAAAAGGTCATAGACTCGGTCAAATAAGTTGTTAAGCACTCCGAAAATCAGGGAGGAGATCTAGAAACCATTGCAACTACCTTAAAACGGGGAAAGAGTTATTTAAGGGAAGGGGGAGGCGAACAAGAGCTTCTTCTTCATCTAATATCGACCTAGGGACACTTAGCTACTTTTCGATTATCTTTGTATTCAACAAGTGATTCATAAGGATAATCAAATTCTTCTTTCTTTTACCATTTGTGATTCTAAAACTCTTTTGTATTCATAGTATCATTTAGCAATCTTAATAAAAGTAAGCATTCATTCAACAAGTTCTTACGGGATTCAACCCACATTGTCTCTCCCTAAACCTAAACACTATTCATAAAATCTAAGAGGTAAGTTTAATCCCTCACAGGCAGCAATCTGCCAAAGTCACACAGCATCGACCTTCGGTGACCCAGCATCGACCTCTGGGTCGATGCTGCGTTGTGTTGGGCAGCTTCTTCTTCTTGTTCTTTCAATTGCCGTCAGAATGGCGTATTCTTTGCATATACTCTCTTCTCCACTTCCACTTGGCTCTTGATTCTCTTTGTTTCTTCAGCATTCAAGCATCAAGAATCCATCATCCCAAGATCTCAAGTTGCTCATCCAAAGGTTGCGCCTACCAATGCAAAAGAATGCAATGCAAAGACGAAAATCCTAAACTAGACTCAACTTAGAAACTTTATGAATTCTAACACCTAAATGCATTATATAAAACCTAAATGCAACTAAACCACATACTAAATGATGTTAAATATGCGTTAAGTTATGTACACATCAACTGCGCGAAAGAGAGAGTAAGACAAAAGAAGAGAGAAATCTAACGCAGTGAGAAAAGAGCCACGGAACGAACCTTGGCACGATTCTGCGACCGCGCGCTCAGGCCAGAAGCTCCTTGGGGCGAAGGTCCGATCTCAACCCCTCTGACGTACCTCTTCTTCCTACCAACCTCTGTGCTGGCAAAAGCCCTCTTGCGCCCCTCCAAAGCAATGGTGGGGGTGGCGCCAGAAGCACGTAGGCCTAGGATGATTTCTTGCTTGACCGGGGGAGGAGGCATCGACTTAGGGCCCTGCTCTGAATCGCTAAAAACAACAGAATTCGTCGAAGAGCCCATCGAGTGGATCATCCCATCTTTTGGAATGATCAGAGAAGGAGGTGGCAGTACGAATTCAGGAACTAGTGACGCAGCCGGAATCGAAAACCCACTGGGGGAATAATATCAATGTCCCCCACCTCGACCTCTCGATGAGACAGGTCGTCTCGAAAGGCCAAGTATTTAGGCAAGTTCTCCGGGATAGCTTCACGAGTCGGGGGACTCGAAGGATTCTCCGAAGGGGTGGCATCCACCTCAGAGCCATTATCTTTCTATCCATCACAAGGGGAAGTCATCTTGTCTTAGCAGAGCTCTCAAATCAAAAGTTTTAAAAATTGAGGAATGAATGAGGAATAAGAGAGGGGGTCCAATATTAATAAGGATTTCAATGCAATAAAATAATCGATAAAATTCGTCTTCGCAATCATATTGGCCGTAGATTCCGATTAAAACATACACCACTCGCTCACAACAATCGCAATTGAAACTTGCAAGCTAGGGGGCTAATTATTGGGGTCAAAAACGACAACATCGAAATTAAGGCCCAAGATTCCTGAATAATTGCCGAGAGATATCGAGATACGAGTTTCGAGGCGATAGGAAATCGCCGTAAACATCGGGTCTAGTCGCCCATGGGCGACTAGACACTGAGCACGTCTAGTCGCCCATGGGTGACTAGACTCTCACGAAGGTCTAGTCGCCCATGGGCGACTAGACACGGAACACATCTAGTCGCCAAAGGGCAACTAGACTCGTGACAAAGTCTAGTCGCCCATGGACGACTAGAAACAAACCATGTCTAGTCGCCCATGGGCGACTAGACCTTCGGCAACATCTACTCGCCCATGGTTGACTAGATCACGTCTTCTCAATCAAGTGCTCCCTCGAATCTCGGTTCGATTTTTTCTTTTTTCGTCTTGATCGTAGTTTCCGTTGAAGTTTCGCAGCAATAATCTTAAAGACTTGTACTTTTCGTAAAAAAACTTCGCATCGATCATATGAAATGATAGCGATTAACTCGAGAACCGAAATTGTCTTAACTATATGATCAGTCTTATCATTTCGGGAAACCGTCACCGCGAAGTCATACGAATAACGATTTCTCCGAAAGAAATCGTAAAAATTACTTGGTCGCTAAACGGCCAGGAAGGCTCAAAACGCGACAAAGGTCCACTTACGATTTCGGAACGAGAATGGGCCCAACTGCATCAATGATTTACTCGAGTTTCACGAAAGATAAAAGGAAAATACGATAACATCAATGTCCGAAGATAAATATGGAAACTCGTAAAGATATGGAATATTCCCGAAAAATGGAATATTTTCGCGGAAGGATATGCTCAAATCTAGTGCGGAAAAGGAAATTAGATCAGCTTACAAAGGCATATAAAAAGAGGGGCTAAGGATAACGAGAGAGGAGACACAGAGAAAATTCTTCACAATTCATACTTAGAGGTTTAGGTTTATTTTCTTTTTTGCTAGCGAGCTGCATCGCAATTAGGTTTACTAGTCTTACAGTGTTAGAACTAGGATACTCGCCGACAGCTCTCACGGCCACGACTTACAACCTGTTGTAACGCTCAACGCAGAATCAGAATAAGATCTCTTTTGCTCTATTTTCTTTCGATATTCTTTTATGTTTATCTCATTGTCTGTTTTCTTCGTACTTTTGATCTATTGTTGTTTGGCTTAGTAGAAATTTGGGACCTCAAGGAAAGTTAGGGTTTCCTAGCTTTCCTCCGAATATGAATATCGACAGTGCAAATTTTGGTTCCCACAGTGGCTAACTAACAATAAAGGAGTCAATCAAAAGAACTAGTCTCACAACCAAGGAATCATTACTAGCCTAATCCTCTCTCATGACAATAGACCATTTCCATATTGATTACATTCACTCAACTCTTGCTTGTTACAAATGATAAATCAATTAGGAATCACTAAGAACAAGTCCACATAGTCACTAAACTCCCTAGCAATTAATTCTCATTGGCTAAGCGAAGTTAAGCATACTTTAGGCTCTCCTAGAAATTTCATCGAACACCTCTCGGGCGTGAAATACTTACATATCAATATGAAGTTTTTATCCTAGATATAGCATTAAGAACACCTAAACCATAGAGATCTAAGTTCATTCTATCTTTAGACATCATTATCTAACCACCTAATCACACCCTAATCTACCAAGCCAAGATCTAATATGTTCTACTCACTAAGGCCCGTGGAGAACCAAGAAGTGTCACTTGCTTCTTGAAAGTCCATTCTTGAAGTGAGAAGAAGATGAGAAGAGATGATTGAAAGCAAAGAAATACAAATAAATCCAAGAAAAATCCTAACTTTGTAAGAAAGGAAGAAATTTAGACAAAGGGAGAAAGTTGATGAAGAACAAGGAAGAACAATGGATTTAAAGAGAGGAGAAACACATAAATGATTCAAAGAGGTTCAATGAAAAAATTGTTTACAAATCTTTAAATCAATCTTAAAAACATGAACAACAAACTAAAACAAGAGCTTAGGTAGCATGAGTGTTCTTGGTGGCTAAGAGAGAGTATTTATACGGAAGGGGGAAGATAAGGTGCCCTAGAAGCAAAATATCAAGTCAAAGTGTGTTGTTGTCACCCAAAAGTGGGCTACTGTCGACCTGGAGGTCGATAACTGCTCACTTTTGGAAGCAAAATCTTCTTGCATTTTCAATTGCTGTCAGAATGGCGTATTATTTACATATACTTCCTCTCTGCAACGCCTACTGATGTGATCATGGCCAACGCCCAAGAGGTCTCAGGGCACGCGGACGAACATCTTTAACCTGAGGAACCCGAAGCCAATGAGCAGCTGGATCCTGAAGACGCCTTAGGCGAATCATCTGGTCCAATGACTCGATCCAAGACACTGCTGTGGGAACCGAAATTCTCACTGTCAATGTTATGTGGTTAACGGATTTTGTAGCCAGAAATCAACAGATCAAGATTGCGAATTAGCGAGTTATTGAATAAAAATACGAAAGTCAACTGCGAAGACAATACGATCGAAATCGTGAGTAAGTTAGATAACGAAATACGAAATAGATTAACGGTGAACAAGTGACAGGATTCATAAGATGAATTAACGTGAATGAATACAAAGTGAAAACGAGAATGNGAATTAACGTGAATGAATACAAAGTGAAAACGAGAATGGATCTAAATTATGCGAAAAAGCGTAAACGGAGAGCGATTCGACAGACACAACTAACAAAGAA
>OVAN01015090.1:0-11564 GCA_900406275.1 Anastatica hierochuntica
ACAAACGGCTTGTAGTTTTTTTAAAAAAAACAGGTGGGTGTTCAAATTTGAGGTGGCAAGAGAGGGGGCTCTCTTGGAAAGCTGATGTGGCATATCTCAATGTGGAAAATGATCTCCTTTTAAATAGTTAGATAATCGAAAGGGCTCCCATATAAAATAAAAATTTGGAGACAAAGATCCGGAAAAGACGATATCTTCTCTAATGAAAATAACGGAAGATCCAAAAAGAAAGACTTTTTTTTTCCTTCTGAATATAATTAATAAACCATACATGCCAAAGTTAAAACTTACAGACTTTATAGTCTACCTTAGCCAAAAAAACAGAATTTAAACCAAAGATAGAGTTAGCCAATCCCAACAACCGGAAAGCTTTTCTCATGCTCAAACAAATCCTGTAACCACATTGGTGCTCCTCTTACTACATAAGAAGCATAAAACACCTTTTTAGTGGAACTTTGAGCAATTTGAAATGCTCCTCTGTTCTTGTATCTTGGGAGAATATCACCTTCCATTCCTGAATTTGAGCAAGATATAAATGCATTTCTTGGACATGAAACGAAAAAGCTGGCCATAGCTCCGATTCATGTATAGCTTTGCAAATGGTACCTTCTTCCAAAGCTATAATGACTTTACTTAGATTGTGATCACTTAGGCTGCATATGGTCCATTTCAAACTGCATAAATGAGCCTCAAAAACAGATGAAATGTTGGAGAAAGACCTTCTCGAATGTAGTATGACATCCCCTTTGTAGTTTCTCACCACCCATGATGCTCCCAGAATTTGTTTGCCTTTACATCATGATGTTCCTATGTTGCACATGAGCCAAGGTTTCTAAGGTGATGTCCATCTTCTGTCCTCCTTCTGTTTCATCTGTTCTTTCTCTTCATGGTCTACTTCTTGAGCCTTAAACCACATCTCTGCTTCCTCTCTTATCTTTGAGATAGTCTCTTGAACCTTGAAACTCTTCCCTTCAATGAATAAGGCATTCCTATTCTTCCATAAGTACCATAGGATCCAGGGAAACATTGATCTCAATTCTTTTGGTACCTGCATATTTCTGGATACTTTAAGAAGATGATTAAAATTCACATACAGAGATTTCTCATGGAATCCCTTTTCCGGATGAGGGAAGTTTGATTCAGCCCATATTAGCCTAGCTTTTGAGCAAGAGAATAAAACATGATTTTCATCTTCCCCATCTAAACTACAAGCATCACATATTGCACCTTTTTGATATCCTCTTGATTTCAAGTTGTCCAGAACAGGTAATGCAGAACACAGAGCCTTCCACATGAATATTTTAATCTTTGGACATGTTGGAACAGACCACACTTGATCCTTAATGCCATTCAAGGATGGTTGAGTTGTGACTTCCAGTAATAGATCAGAGAATTTCAACTTGTGAGCCAACCAGTATCCAGATCTAACAGAGTATTCCCCTGATCTATTATGAATCAAAACCATACTTTCCTGTTTTGAGATACATGGTTGATTTCTTTGAATGATAACTCTGTCTTCAGGGTAAAACAAATCTTCCAGCATACTATTATCCCATCTTCTGGTTGTATGATCTATTAGATCACATACTCTTTGATCAATGTTTATGATGGGATTCTTGATCAAAGGTCTCCTTCTTCTGCCTTCATACAACCATTCATCAATCCACACCTTCAGAGATTGTCCATTTCCAACTTGTACTCTGAGACCTTGTTGCAAAAGGCATCTCCCATGTAAGATACTTCTCCATGCATAAGAAGGTTTTTCTCCCATTGGAGCTTGAAGAAAATCCCCATTGGGATAGTATCTGCTTTTAATCACCTTGGCAGAGAGGGAATTAGGATTACTTACCAATCTCCAAGCTTGCTTAGCTAACAAAGCTTGATTGAAGCATTGTATATCCTTGAATCCTAACCCTCCATCTTTCTTTGGTAAAGTCAACCTGTCCCACCTCATCCAATGTATCTTTTTTTGTTGCTCTGTTGACTGCCAGAAGAAAGCAGCCATTGCCTTGGTTAGAGATTTACAGGTGGACACTGGAAGTTTAAAGCAGCTCATTGCATACACTGGCATTTCTAAGCATACTGCCTTAATCAAAATCTCTTTCCCTCCTTGAGATAACGATCTAGCAAACCATCCATTCAAACACTTCTTAAGCTTGTGGTGAATATATTCTAGCATTTGAACTTTGAAACCACTAAAACATTCTGGCAAGCCTAGATACGTCCCTGCTCCTCCTTCTTTGGAAATCTTTAGGCATTCTTTAATAAGAGGTTTAACTTCTTCCTTCACTTTAGCTCCAAATGTGATGGATGATTTATCCACATTCACCTTTTGGCTTGTAGCTTCCTCATATAAATCCAGAATTTCCTGAAGTGTTTGACATTGAGCCTGATCTGCTTTACACACAAAGAGTGTATCATCTGCAAAAAGTAGATGATGAATAGATGGTCCTTGGTCAGAGAATCTGATGCCTGATATTCTCCCAGCTCTTTGTGCCAAATTGATCATATGAGTTAAACCTTCAGTGCACAGGATAAAAAGAAAAGGTGACAATGGATCACTCTGTCTGAGACCCCTTGATGGTTTAATCATGCCATATGGTTGATTGTTTACCAAAACAGAGAAGGTGGGGGTTGTCACACAATACATAACCCATGATATCCATTTCTGATGAAAGCCTAGAGCTCTTAGGAGAGATCTCAAATAATTCCATTCAACCCTGTCATATGCTTTGGACATGTCTGACTTAACAACCATATAATCCTTAGCAATCTGAGGGTGATTCTGCAAGCCATGAACTATTTCATGAGCAATTAGAATGTTATCTGAAATCAATCTGGATGAAACAAAAGCAGATTGGTATTGAGATACCAGACTTTTCAAATGAGGTTTAATTCTTCCCACCAAAACCTTGGACACAATCTTATATATGACTGAGCATAAGCTTATTGGCCTTAAATCAACCATTCTCTTAGGGTTTTCTTTTTTTCTGAAGGAGAAAGAGATGAGTGTAATTCCATTCAAGTGGGAAACATCCATTATGAAAGAATGCTTGTATCTCATCTGTTACTTGGTTCCCAATTACATCCCTAAATTGTTGATAAAAGACTCCTGTCATACCATCTGGACCTGGTCCACTTGATGCTTTCACAGAGAATGCAGCCTGCTTGATTTCCTCTCTGGTTACCTCTCTTATCAGAGCTTCATTTATCTCAGTTGACACTCTTGTCCTGAAGCCAGAGAAGATCTCTTCAAAAGATTGAGGATTAGATGTTTTGAAAAGTTCAGTAAAGTAAGCCACAGCTACATCTACTTTAGGTGTTTCAGCCTTATGTTCTAGCCCTCTCGAATCAATGAGTTTGGCTATATAGTTCTTTGCTCTTGTGGCCTTGACTGATGCATGAAAGAATTTAGTATTTCTGTCTCCATCTTTCAACCATTTTTCTTTGCTTTTCTGTTTCCAAAACACTTCTTCCTCTCTGTAAGCTCTGGCCAATTCCTTCCTTAAATCCTGCATTTGATTTAGATCAGGATTCTCTGCAGATTGTGTCTCTTCTAAAGCTCTTTCCAACTGTTGTATCTTATCAGCAGAGTTCATATAAGCACTTCTTTTCCATTTGCTCAGTTCTTTTCTGCATAATCGAAATTTGTCCATCACCAACAAACTTTCACTGCCTGAGTAGTTTAGCCAAGCATTTTCAATAGTTTCCTTGATCATTGGCTTATGAAGCATTCTACTGTCAAAGCGAAAAGATCCTCTATATCTTTCCTTTGAAGCCATTAAACTCACCAATACAGGTCTATGATCTGATCCTCTTTTGTCCAAGAAACTTTGATTTGATGCTGGAAACTTCTCAAACCACGCTTTGTTTCCAAAGAATCTGTCCAGCTTACTCTGAATCCAAAGATTATGCCTTCTTCCTCCCCAAGTAACGGCATTTCCATGACTTGGTAATTCTGAAAAACTACAACCCTTGATCATATTTACAAAGGGTTCAAAAGATTCTACACTTCTTGATGGACCTCCAATCTTTTCTCCATTATGAAGAATATCATTGAAGTCACCTAACACACACCAGCCTTCCGATCTATTTACACCAATCCTCAGGGTCCTTTCCCATACCAATAACCTTTGATTTTGAACAGGATCACCATACACACAAGATACAAAAAATCTTCCTCTCCATATAATACTTTGCAATCCAATAAGTTCTTATCAGCATACACTATATCTACTACTACATTTTGTTTCCAAAACAAAGCTAATCCCCCACTAAAACCTTGAGGTTCCACTGTGAACAGATTATCATAGCCTAACTAACTTTGCAAATCCTCCAACCTTTTCCTTTTGTTTTTTGTTTCCATCAAAAACAGAATCTCAGGGAAATGTTTTTTACGCATTTCCTTGAGCCTTGGAATTGTCAAGTCACTTGATGGACCAATGCCTTGACAATTCCAACTTATAATGCTCATCTTTGATTGAGAGATCCCATCCCAGGGATCTCTCTCGCTTCTTTTTTCCTTTGATATACGACTATTTCATCTTCCATGTCCTGTCTCTTCCTTTTCTCACTGCTAGCTTCTGCAGTTCCTGACAGATTAGTAGCCTTATCACTATCTTCCTGCCTGATCATCCTCCTGTTTTTTCCACGTCTTCTCCTCACTGTCCTCTGCTTGGAACTGACCCCGGAAGAGCTAAAATTAAAGATTTTAGCATTATCACCCGTTGAGTCAGTCATTACTACATGATTATGTTTGTCTCTTGTGTGAGGACATGAGTCTGCTTGTTGTCCTTCCCATATATTTACTTTTCTACTTCCTGGACCAACTTTAATAGCAGTCCTTACCAATTTCTCTTGCTTGTGATGATCAGAATCAGTTGTAGATGAACTCTCTTTTCCACCAAAATCAAAGATTGGACTTTTGACCTTGTCAGGATTGTAGGATATTACAGGTGGAGCTTCCAACCTCAAGACCATTCTCTGTCCCAATGGGTCATTATCTAGACTTGAGACTGTGTTTTTAACCCTTTGCTCTTTTAGCCATCTTTCCTCTCCATTGGCGCTCCTCAGATAATTCCTCATTTCATTTAAAACCTCTGCTACAATGCTGGCCTGCGCGTATAAGGATCAATCCCCACCTATTGTTCTGTCAAAACACCATAAAGAGGGTCTTTCTTATCAAGGACAGGAGAATTTGGCTTAGAAGCCACCGTTGTACTTCCTCTGTCTCCCTCAGATGAGGATTCTTGAGCTTGTTTGAGATAAGGACACACCAAGTGGTCATGTGTTAATCTTTGACACACATAACATCTCTTCTGAATCCTTTCATATTCATATAGCACCCTCACCGATTCTCCATTTGGCAAACTAACTACCCTGTATCTTCTCAGAGGCTTTGACACATCAAGGATTATCTAAACTCTTACATAGTCATTCCTTTGCGATTTTTATGGATCAAATGCAATCTGTTTTACCTGACCTGCATATTCACCCAGAGCCATTATTGATGTATGAGTGAGATGGTTCACAGGAATGTTACGAATACGCACCCATACTAGAGCATATTGTAAGTAATCTGTTGGCGGATTTTCCACCCATCTTTCCAAAACAAACGGCCATTGATTATAAGTGTAGATACCTTTCTTCAGAACACCTTCCAGGTCTTGCTCAAAGTTGAAGATAAAATGAAACTTATCTTTTGAGAGTGCGATTCCCCTTACTCTTTCATACAGTTGCCATTTCCTTGGCATATCCAGGATAAGATTCGACATGCTTTGCCTTTCTGGATTAAGAAGACGACCTATAATGCTCCTTTCATTCCTCTCATTAGCACGATATTCTGGTAGATCGGGGAGCATAAAAGGTTCTTCATTTTCCTCTAGCGTTAAGGCCTTAAAAGTTGAATCCATGACTGAGAATCTGAGCCAGTTCCCGGAAAATTGAAATTCCCGTTGAAACTTCTCAAAAAGTCGTTGTAACAATCTCGTGTGAATAGTATTTCGCGGTAGTTTCCAACGTATCAGTCTCTGCCACACGGCGCACCTCCTTTCGTGAAAGCCCTAATTCAAGTTTGAAAGCCTCTACTTAAACTAGAGAGTCCTAAGCCCACTTCAGGGAGTCCTTATCAACCGTCGAAAATTATGCCAGAAGTTTTTGATCCAAAAAGAAAGACTACAAGATTCATAATCAATAATGAATTATTTGTCTATAACAACAAATATTTAAAAAAAGACCAAGCTTAGCTGTATTCTCTAGATTTGTGTTATGTAAATAATATTTACGAAGGGGAGAAGGAGAAGACGAACATCACGACAACAAAAAGTCCACTATAAGCAACAATGAGTTATGTGGATGTATTTCGTAAAGTGGATTTCGATGACAAAACGTTTTTGGTTTACACATCAACACAAGCGACGACAAGCTTAAACTCCTCTGGTGAAGTCTTAGCCATAGTTTCTGGTGGAGAGAAGGAACCTCTTTTTTTATGTCCTCGTGCACGTAGCAAATTTCAAAAGTTCAAACTAAAGTTGGATCCTTGCAGTGCATAGCTTTATCAGTTGAACTCTTCTCCTCTCTTCTCCAGCACAAGAGGCGGTGATCAGGAAGGAGTATATTTGCTTGATTACGACCAGGATGATATATGTAAGCTTCCTTTAGCCCCTCTCTTTTGGTGCAACAATAAAGCAGATGTTGGTAACGAATTCGCATGCAGTGCATGCGGAGAACGAGGGCAGGGCACAAGCTATTATGCATGTCTCCAGTGTCGAAAAAGGTTCCGCAAAGAATGTGCAGAGTCTCCTCCTGAGATCAAATACCCTTCCCATACCTTCCATTCTCTTAAACTTTGCGTTTTCCCGTTATCAAACATATTATATCGTTGTATTACCTGCAAGCTGAATATGAGTCTGGTCAAAGCTATGAGGCCAATACCCTTAGTTATAGACCATAGAAAAAGCCATCCCCACCCTCTCACCTTTTTCCCTACCCAAGCCTCTTTGGTTTGCCATGTTTGTGGCCGAATTAAGCGTTCTGACCCCACATACATATGTATACAATGTGTCTTCGCGATCCATGAAGGTTGTGTGGGAGTTCCCTCTGGTGATACCCACATGTTCAGAAGATAAATTGTTTTGTCTCATTATCTGTGCTTGTGAAGAGGCACGCCATATTTGGTTTGGATTATATTGCTTAGTCTGTGTAATTCCCAATGCATCATCACTTAATACACGACACAAGCGACTTGAGTCCATTCTGAGGATCGTGGCTTTGAGTTCTGTTAAGCCTACTGGTTGATTGAGTTTGATGACTTCTTGAAGTTCAGGTTTCAACCCGTTGTAGAAGATATCAATTTTATATTCCTCAGAAAGGCCAGGTACCACTGCAACAAGTTCTTCAAATTCATTCACATATCCAGCCGCC
Organism: Anastatica hierochuntica; assembly: GCA_900406275.1. Lineage (NCBI taxonomy): Eukaryota > Viridiplantae > Streptophyta > Magnoliopsida > Brassicales > Brassicaceae > Anastatica > Anastatica hierochuntica. Next base: position 7,423 of record OVAN01015090.1, read on the forward strand.
GTCCCAGTATGCGTTATACCAAACAATCTTTTACCAGGTTCCTCTTCTACTTTCTCCGCAAATCGCTTGAGCATTCGTTTAGTAAAATTGTCATAATCAGTGAAGGGACTTTCTTCATCTGCACCCAAAAACCAATTCAAGGCTGGTCCCTCTAAGCTCACTGAAACCATTTCCAATCTTTCAAGCTGCGAGAAACGCCCTGTTCTGAAGAAGCATTACACACGTGAGCCGTACGGGCGAGAACCATCAAAGATAGGCATCTCAAACTTCCTTAATCGTTGGTCTTTGGACTCCATCATCGATCTGACCCCTTGCGAAGAGCTAGAGCCATATTGATTTTCCAGTGACCGCGCCGATGGTGGTGTTAGAGACTGATCCATCGTTCCGATCTGAGGAGCTTTGTCTTTACCCTTATCCGCAAACAATATATTTTGTAAATGATGTAAGGTTTGTGTAAGGTGACTCAGATTCCTTTCCATACGAGTTTCCATGAGACCCAAGCGTTTATCCACCATAGCATGAGTTTCCTTAACGCTCCGATCAAGATCTGAACAGGTTTTGGTCAAGCGATCATACCCGATCCTGAGATCAGTGACCTCTGTCGGTAGTTCTGCCATTGGTCCATGGAAATCACCACCTGAAATCGCCGATCCTTCTGCTGAACCCATTCGCGAAGATCGTCAGCTCACAAGCGCACCAAATGATAGAGTTTAGTACTATCGATCTCTGCTATTTTGTTAAACCCTTAAACGCTTTGTAAATCTCCAGATATATTAATAGAGAAGTCCGATTACACTAGATAAATATTGAGGCTTTAGAACCACCAAGCTTCACTCCCAGTGATCTAAACATCCCTCAAATCCATGATCAACATTGATCATACTCATAGGCACATCACCATATGAGATTAAACATTCAATTCAGCATAAGATAAAGAAAGTTCCCTAATGTTTCTTATTTATAGTAGATTGTAATAGGTTTATAAGCTGATGTCAAACCCTCCATTTGCTTCTAAGTATTTGCTCCAAGACTTGGTCAAATCTAGTCAATATTGTTGGTGCTGTCTTTCTCTGTTTTGTTGTTCTGCGTTTCCTCTGTTACCTTGATCTTTCTCTTGTGATGATATATTCTATGCATCATATCAGCCAAACCCTCCATTTGCTTCTAAGTATTTGCTCCAAGATTTGGTCAAATCTGGTCAATATTGTTGGTGTTGTCTTTCTCTGTTTTGTTGTTCTGCGTTTACTCTGTTTCCTTGATCTTTCTCTTGCGATGATATATTCTATGTATCGTATCAATACCCCCTTCGATCAAATGAAGCTTGTCCTCAAGCTTAAAATCCGGGTATTGTTCTGCGAGGAGTCGTGCTTGGACCCATGAACTGTCATGTGCGGCCAAACCTCTCCACTTAATGAGTACTTCCAAGTGCCCATCATCTGTGTATCTTGTATTTAATAACTCTTCTGGCCAGATCATCATCTCCCCTGCATCGGATAAACCCACAGGAAGAGGACAAGGAAGCAGATTTGTTCCCAAGGCTGGCTTAAGTTGAGAGATGTGAAAGACATTGTGTATCTTAGATTCTGGTGGTGGTTGCAGCTTGTATGCCACTGGCCCGATTCTCTCTAAGACTTTGAAGGGTCCGTAAAACTTGGCAGCCAATTTATGATATACCCTCTTTGCCACAGAATCTTGGCGGAATGGTCGTAACTTAAGGTAGACAAGGGAGCCAACAGCTAACACTAAGTCTCTTCGATGCTTATCAGCGGATCTTTTCATCAATTCTTGAGCTCTGGCCAGATTTTCTCTAATAGATTGTAGCATCATATCTCTTTCTTTCAGCATTAATTCCATATCATGGTTTTGTGTTGATCCTTCTTCAAACGGTATAATCGAAGGAGGGTCTCTACCATATACCACTTTGAATGGTGTAGTGTGGAGAGAAGAGTGATAGCTTATGTTGTACCAATACTCAGCCCATCCAAGATATTTCAGCCATGTTTCCGGATGACCTGAGGAAAAACAGCGCAGATATGTTTCAAGAGATCGATTAGTTACTTCACTTTGACTATCGGTTTGTGGATGGTAAGAGGTGCTAAAATTCAGAGTTTTTTGTGCTAACTTGCAAGACTCTTTCCAGAAGGAACTCAAAAAGATACAATCCCGGTATGTTACTATCGATGCTGGATACCCATGCAGCTTAACGACCCCTTGAAAGAAAGCCTCTGCCACGTCTTTGGCCGTGAACGGGTGTTTAAGGCCTACGAAGTGGCTGTACTTACTTAATCTATCAACCACGACCATGATGGTATTAACCCCAGAAGAAACTGGAAGTCCTTCAATAAAGTTTATACTCAAGTCTTGCCAAATCGCTTTTGGAATAGATAATGGTTTCAATAAACCCGCAGGAGCTAAGGTAGAATACTTGTGAGTTTGTCAAACTCCACATTGAGAAACATGTTCTTGAATCCTCTGTTTCATATCCTTCCAATAGAAGACTTGTTGAATCCTCTTCAATTTTTGAGTACACTCGCATGATCACCAACCAAGCCATTATGATACTCGTGAAGAATCAATGGAATTAAAGTAGAGGTATGAGGTATCACCAATCTTCCCTTATACCTTACACGATCACCACACAGTGTAAAGCCTTTCTTAACAGCCTTTCCCTCGATTAATTTTTGTTTCAGTAACTGTATGCCTTCATCTCTGTCTATCTTAGCATACAGGTCCGTGAGCTGGAGAGTGTGTGGAACCACTAAGGCCATCAATGTTGTAGAAACTTCTTCCGCACCTGTTTGCATTAACCGTGAAAGACCATCAGCTGCTTTGTTTTCTACTCCAGGTTTGTAAAGAATATCAAATTGATATCCAAGTAGCTTGATGAGCCATCTTTGATACTCCGTCGAAACTTCTTTCTGCTCCAAGAGAAATTTAAGACTACGTTGGTATGTGTGCACAACAAATCGTCTCCCAACCAAATAATGCTTCCACTTGAGGATGGCAAGAACAATAGCCATTAGAATACCCGATCCTGAGATCAGTGACCTCAATGTGTATACAATGTGTCTTCGCGATCCATGAAGGTTGTGTGGGTTTCCCACATGTCATAAGAATTTGTCGTCACCAACATCATATCTCTTTCGCCCCTTCTCTTCCCTTTGGAAAATTGCGCTGCTGAGTTTGTCATGAGGAGATTGACAACAATTATGGCGCATACTCTTGCAGTAAGTGTGATGATGCATGTTTTGTTCACACAGATTGTGCGTTAGACCCGAAAGTTTGGGATGGAAAAGATCTCGATGGAGTACCCGACGAAGATGATACGATAGACGATGGCGAACCTTTCGAAAGGATAGCTGATGGAATAATACTCCATCCTTCTCATAATCACTATCTCCGAGCTGAGGTTATCAAAGCTTATGACGAAAACAAGTTTTGTGAGGGGTGTAGCCTTCCAGTCTACGAAGGTAACTACTATACATGTATGGAGTGCGACTTATTCATCCTCCACGAAAGTTGCGCACATGCTCCCCGCATGATACGACATCCCTTGCATCCGTATCCACTTACACTACACTTTGCGCCCAAGGTACATAATAATCAGTACAAAGGTTTTTTCACATGCTCTGTGTGTAATCGTCAGGCTAGTGGTTTTGCCTACGAGCATCAACTAGGAAGTTTCCGAATAGATTTAAGGTGTGCATCAGTTACCGAACCATTTAAGTATGAAGGCCACGAGGAACCCCTTTTCCTAGCTTTGAACCCATGCCATTTGGTACGATGTCATATCTGCAGACACAAATGCGGAGGTGAAAAATTAAGATGCATAGAATGTGATTATGTTATATGCGTCAACTGTGCTACCTTACCACACAAGGTAAGGTATAAGCACGATAGTCATATTCTAACGATTTGCTTTGGGAAAGAGGAAAGTGAACAAGGAGGGTGGTGTGAGATTTGCGAAGGCAAAATAGTATTGCAAGAAGAAGCAGAAGAAGCAGACGATGCCGACGAATTTAGAGTAGGTAGCGGAAAAACTGGATATGGAACACGATAATAAAAGACAACGGTTTTAGTAAAGTAACGATATAAAACGCTTTATAAAATTCGAGTAGAAATAAGAGGAGATGATGGAAATA
>OVAN01015091.1:0-11564 GCA_900406275.1 Anastatica hierochuntica
TTCGCACCCTTTATATAGGTCTTCATGGGCTTGGCTCGTTTCCTTTCTCGTTCCGATTCGTGCATATCTTTTCGTAGAAATATTCTTTTTTCCCTGATTTGCCTATATCTTTTCGAGATCCTTCCTTATCTTCTCGAAACTTNCGAAACCCTGGCGAACCGTCAATGTAAGTGGGCCGGTTCTCGCCCGAAAATCGTAAGTGGATCATTATCGCGGTTTGGGCCCTTTCAGGTCGTTTTTGCGGCTAAGTGATCGTTACGATTTATTGCGTGAAATCGTTTTTCGTAAGAATAAGCTGCAATAGTTTCGTAGACCAATAAGGTCGATCGTATAGTTTAGACTCTTCCGGTGTTTAAGTTAACCGTCGTCATTTTACATGATCAATACGAAGTCCACAAAAAGCACGAATCCTTGCGACTATCGTCATGACGGTTCGACGGAAACTCCAATCGAGACGAAACGAGAGACGATCAAGCGACGGTTCGAAGGAAATGTCGATCGGAAAGGACGTGGTTCAGTCGATGGATTACGACTGAACATTATCCGCTTCTCAGCGCCAACTGGCGCCAAGACAGACGCTCTGTCTTTGTTCCAATCGACGTCTAGATCGGCCTCTAGTTCAGTCGTTAATCGGTTCCAAGACTCATTCGTAGGTTTGGCGTCAATCGACGTCTAGATCGGCCTCTAGTTCAGTCGTTAATCGGTTCCAAGACTCATTCGTAGGTTTGGCGTCAATCGACGTCTAGATCGGCCTCTAGTTCAGTCGTTAATCGGTTCCAAGACTCATTCGTAGGTTTGGCGTCAATCGACGTCTAGATCGGCCTCTAGTTCAGTCGTTAATCGGTTCCAAGACTCATTCGTAGGTTTGGCGTCAATCGACGTCTAGATCGGCCTCTAGTTCAGTCGTTAATCGGTTCCAAGACTCATTCGTAGGTTTGGCGTCAATCGACGTTTAGACATTTCTTAGAAGCGATGCGGTTCTCTAATGCTTTTGGTGGTTTCGTATCGCTCTGGAGGACGTATCGTGTGTCCTCCAACACCTTGGATCCAGATCCCGCCATGTTCCCTGCAAAAAGACAAGAAGTTAGCCAAGAAGAAAAGAGAAAACAAAAGTAAAAAGTAGTAGGCAAATCTCTAATGTTGCTATGGCTCAATGCTTCTTCACTCAGCAAGAACGGGATGCTCCTCTCTTCAGCAGAAATCTCTAGGGCCTCCTCAGCTTTTTCCTTAGCCTCCTATGATTTCTCCATAGACACCTCTACAAAATTGAAAGGACAAGAAGGTCAATGTCAAAGCTAGAAGCAATAAAGAGAGAAGCATCCTAAACCTACCAGTAAACTTCCAGAGGGTAGGGAGACCAGACGACGACCAGACTTTCATAAAAAAAAAACTTTTGGGCACAATGTTTGGTGAAGGCCGCCTCCTTCCTCTCCTCCTTCTTTAGCTCCAAGACTAAAGGGGCACCAACTCGGGAGCGGAAGTAGTATATGCCCTAACCAGGAGGAACATGGGTGAAATAATAGGAGTAAAAAGCTCGTTGATGCCAAGATCTAGCCCATTAAACTCATTGAGCACCTGAATGGCAGTAAAGATCCTTCAAGAAGGCGGGTTCAGCTGAGAAGGACAGATGTCGAAGTGCTTTGAGACCTTCCTCACCGGAGCTGGTATCATACCCCTGACTCCAGACTCGAAGTAGCCTTCGTATATGGCTATCTCATCTCCAGGGCACTCGAAGGCCCTCTCATCTTTCCCAGGCACCCTCAGATGGGTACTCTCCCAGATGGAGTATTGTTGCCGCCAACCCTCCAAGGGGTCAGAGCTAACATTTGAAAAAGGACCCACCTTTAAGAGCTCTGGACCCGCAGCAGACCGCAAGGGTTGAGGATTAGCTTCAGGGATCTCCATGTCCTCGGAAGATCCTTCAGCCTCGATTGAAGGACTTGTCCTAATCTGGTGTCTCTTCCGAATGCGAGCACCAAAAGACGACGAAGCCACATGGGAGAACTCATCGCCAGAGCTAGTCATTCTTGGCTTAGAGAATTTTGGATTTCGAATCTATGGTTTGATTGGGGCAAGAGAGGTTAGAAGCTAAGGATGCTCTGGAACCCTAAAAGCTATTCTCTGGAATCTATCCTAACAGAAGCGAAATGAGGAAGGAAGAAGAAGTTTTAACCTTAAATCGTAGATGAAAAGAGCCCGACAATGATTCCGGAAGCAAAGAATTTAGCAGGAAAAAAGGAAGAAGATGAAGATAAAAGGCAAGAGAGAAAAGAAAGAAAGATTTAAAAGGAAAGAGAAGAAGACCAAGTCCACCCGCACGCGTCCAATCACGGGCACAGATTTCGTATCGGCAACGGCTATAATTTTTTTCTAAAATCTTTGCAAAATCTTTATCAACGGCTACAATTTCCTCCTCCGATCTTCACAAAATCAGTGGCTGAGATCTTCCAACAAAATAACGGTCACTGAAAAGTGTTAGCAACTCACAAAGTTTGAAATTCAAAGTCGTAAGGTCGGACGTCAAGAGCCAGATGTAACCTCCTGCTGCAATTATGCCCTTAACCTAACGGTACTCAAGATATAAGGAAGCAGACACTTATGAGAAACAAAGGCGGCACAAGTCACAACTAAAAAGACCGAGCAACTAATGGCTTCCTGCCTAAGCCATATGGAAGACATATTATTCCACAGCTTCGGATCGAACCTGCGCAATAAGGAGAAAACTGTTGGGAGTAATTTTGGCCATGGCAATTCACCCAGGCTTAGATGGAGTACAACAGTAAGACCTCAAGGCAGGGGAATGCCCAGAAGCAGGAAGTTAGACGACGTTGCATACCCGGAAGCCAGAAGCCAGCCGTCCACCGCCTTATACTTTTTTTTACTATTTACCTTAGCAGATAATGATACATATTTTATAGATAAAGATATATATATTCTGTAGATAATCATGATATATCCGGTTCTTGGAGGGATAATCATGAACTCCTTGTATAAATATAAAGCTTAGGGGTTAAGAGTGGACACAAAAAAAACCCTTAGGCTAAAGAGATCAATACAAACATATCTTTTCTCCAGTATTGATCTCAAGAGCTTAGATCATCTTCTTCGATCCACATACACGCAAACATTCATTGACCTCCATCTTCCGTAGTGCTTACAAAGAACGACCAAAATCACCCGTAACATACACGGTTTTCCTAATTCTAAGGGGATAATCATCGATCAAATACTATAGATATTAGACTTAAGGGTCCATACAATGTATTCACATAAAACCCTAGAGACTAGAAATTAGGTTATGCGAAACTCGACCTTTGTAAGGGTTCTAACACCCAAATCGCGTTGTACCTTGCTTCTCTTGGTCAATACAAACGTCTTTCGCTATTTCTCTTTGCTTCTATTTTAATATCTTGCTTCTGTAGTGCTTCCAAAGAACATCCCAAAAACATCCATAACAGTTGTGATCATGTATTTCGGTGGCTTAAAATCTTCACTCATTCTAAAGCTTGCTTATAGAGGTCTTTTTTTACTTTTTTGGGACCTCAATAACTCAATGTTATTTAAGAAATCTTGTATCAAGTAGCATTTCGTACAATTCTCTTTATAGTCATTAAATTTTCAATGAATAAATTCACATTTTATCCCAAAAAAACTTGCACATCTATTATTTTTATTGAGCATTCAAAGAGTTGATGATAATGGACCAAATAAACAACAACATAAACCATTTTTAGCTAATATGGTAAACACTCTACATCAGTTCTTAGTTTTCATACAAATAGATTTTATCTGTATTTTTTGGGGTAATTTTATTCCTTTAGAGTCTAGTCTTAGCAGGACCGGGGCACATAAATAACATTCTTAGTAATCGTGGAAAACAAGGGGTTAGCCATGGTTACGACCCCTTGCCTTGGTCATAGCCAAAGCTAGGAGAATGTTTCCTTTTATGATCTAAATCCTAGAGATAAAGACAATTGCCTAATCGAATAATGGAAATCTTCCTCTTAGTTAAGATAAACTCGAATCTAGAAGTTACCCATATCTTTGCTAAAAGAATATGAAAAAACTCTTATTCAAATATCTATAAATACTAAGGGAGGAACCCTAATTCAAAGTATCCAAAAATCTTTCGTAGAATCCACTCATTATACTCGATTATCTTTGATATTAATAAAAAATCGTTTACCTCTTTTGTTCTTGTTCTTTCTCCTTCGAAGAATCATCCAAAAAATCCCTAATCAGTTTGGCGCTAGAAGGAGGGGAGAGATCTCGACAAGAATAAAAGAATTATGAGTGAATCAAGCAGTTCTTCAAAACCAGGAAAAAAAGTTAGTCACGACTCTACATCTGATGACGAGACCATAAACCATCCGTAGCAGGTTACATCTGAAACTATGGAGGACGAAGCTCTCACAGCAAAGCTCCAAGAGTATGAAACAGTAGCAGCAAAATTGCAGGAGAATGAAGCTCGACTGAAAGAGCTAGAAGAGGAGAGCGCAACTCTCAAGGCTCTAGCAACAGAAAAAGACGCTTAGGCATTTGACGCTGATGATGAGGTGTAAAAAATATGTGGGGTTCAAAAAAAATGGTCTCATCGATGCAATCGCTAAACCAAAACACGAAAAATAGCCACTAAGAAGGCACGAGTCCATCATACTCCTAGCTCACGGATAACACGTGCCCTTGGCTCTTACTGTAACATCGACCATGGAAAATCTCATGAATGAAATGCCAATGACGTTGGTGGTCTAGAAGCCTTGCTAACAAGAAGGTTAGAAACCATGGATAACATGGTTAAGTGCTTATCTTGTGTAGCCCCTCCAATCATTAAGAGCACTCTTAACTCCTACATGGATACTCCTTTTGTTGATACCATCACTCTTTGTGAAATCCAAAGAAGATTCACCTGGCCATCTAGGCCACTCTATGATGGGACCACATACCCTAATGCGCATATCTTTATTACAGCCAACACATGATAACCACGTCCATTAACCATGAATACCTATAAGTATACACGTCCAAAGGATTCGAAACAAGCCTCATGGGATCCGCTAATCTGGTACTCTAACTTAGTCAATGGCTCCATCGGCTCCTTCCCGACACTAACAGATCATTTCATAAAGCAATTCGCTATAAGCTGCATCATATGGTGTACCTCAAACGATCTTTATCAAATCAAGCATTGGGAAGGCGAAAGCCTAAGGGATTACGTCTATTGCTTCAATAAAGAAAATGTGTCAATTCTGATCCACCGCCATCTCTATAAAGAGCTCACCAAGTATCCATGTCATACTATGGAGGACATACTCTCTAAGGTCTGGGTGCATATCAACTGGGAAGAAGATCACGCATACCAAATCCAGTTAACCCAGAAAGCTAACTGAAAAGCCTCTAGGGACGAAAATGCCTCTAAGGAAGATAAGGCTAATTCCATGCCAAGGGCCAATAACTCCAGTAAGGCTAACAAAAAGTCGTGGCCAAAGCCTTTAGCAAAGGTAGAGCATGAAAAGTATGTGCCCATGACCTGGCCTTACATGTCCAACCTAATAATATCTCCTTCCAAAATAGTTAGGCAGTTAGGGCACATGTCCGAGAAAGTGAAGTGGTCAGTGAAGATGCAAACCCCACACCACAAAAGAGATACATCAAAGTGGTGCGACTTCCATAGCAATCATGGTCATCTCACGGAGGATTGAATCCAGCTAAGACTCAAAGTAAATGAGTTGTTAAGGAAAGGATATCTTCGGGAGTTCCTCTCGGACAAAGCCAAGGCCCGCCTCCAAGGAGAAACAAGCCGAGACACGCTGCAAGAACAAAACCTAATTCACTAAGGCGATGTCGCATCATAAACTTCATCAATGGTTGGTCAGAAGTGAGGGGAGTGTCGGTCTCCACTACTAAGTGAAGCTTTATAGCCGCCAAGCTTCAGCAGGGGATCGATGCTACGACAATAAGTTGGAATTACTCTGTTGATGTAATGACCTTCACTGCCAATGGTGAAGAGGATTTATTGACTTCGCACCATAATGCTCGGTGATATCCTTGAAGGTGGCAAATTGCCTCGTAAAGCGCATACTAGTCGATAACCGTAGTTCAACCAATATACTTTTTGCTAACCCCTTCAAGGAACTAGGATTCAATGAAGCAGAGATCACTAATAAATCAACTTCCCTAATCGGATTTAACTGCGCAGTTAGGCAAACCATTGGAGTAGTCACCTTGCCATTCATCGCGAGAGGCGTCAACCAAAGAATCAAATTCCTCATCATGGATTGCTCCTCAACCTATAATTTAATCACGGGAAGACCATTGATACATGACATGGGAACGATACCATCGACTCTGCATCAAACCATGAAATTCTTAATGCCTTGGAGAATAAAGGAGATCAAAGGAGATCAGGAGCGCACTCGCTCATGCTACCATTCGATCCTAATGACCCTCGCTTCACAATTGCTAACACAATCCCAAGCCATGGCCATGGAAATCTCCACCTATTTACCTTACCAAGGAGAAAATCACCAAGCGCTAGTGTCAACCATCATATTGGGGGCAAATCTCGAAACGAGGGACGAGCCTAGGACCAGGTCAGATGCAGAATACGGTAGAACAACCCCTAGCCAGTGGCGTCCAACAGACCATGGGACCCTTGACCATGGGGCTTATTTTATTTTTTTATTTTTTTATAACTTTTTTCATTTATTTTCCAATACGCAAAGGCACACTATAATAAAAATTGATTTTCAGCTGTAATTTGAATTAGCATCTAGCTATTCTTCTTAAGTAAACATGTGAGTAGTTGATCAAAAGAGAAAGTAAACATCTGAGTATAAACTAACACTTTTGGAAACACCTAAACGGAACTAAAATTCTATGGACTAGATTGACCATATAAACCTTGGCTTAAAAAAACCACGGAAAATCTGGCAATCCGTAAAAAAACCACAGCCATAAGCGTCACAAATGGTTATGAGTCCTTTTTTGTCATCATTGCTTATGACTCTATTTTTGGGGGAATAGGGTATTGCCCTTAACCCACCAAGTATATGAATACAACTAAGGCCACATGCCCCCACTAAGGCCATGTGCCCACTAAGGCTACACGTCCATCAAAAATCCATATAATGCGGACTAGCTCCTAACCATGATCCATGTAATGCTGACCAACTCCTACCATGTTTGGATGCCACACATCCAAACTATGCAAGTTAGCCAAGCTTATGGAACATATGCACCCATGTCCATCCAAGCGTGTGACCCATAGAACTACAAAACCGATAGGCAACAATATTGGCCACATAACTAAGGCTACGCGTCCAGGGAACTTGAATCCAAAAGGTTTAGATGCTCAAACATGACCATCAAGGCCACGCGCCCAGGGATCACAAGTTCAAAAGGTTTAGGTACTTATACATGACCACCAAGTTTGCGCGTCGAGGGACCACAAGTCCAAAAGGTCTAGGTACTCATACTTGATCACCAAGGCCATGCACTCTGGGACCATGAGTCCAAATAATCTATGTGCTCATACATGATCAAACATTATCAAGTCTACGGTCTTATACTTATGCACTTTCGAACTCGCGATTCCTAAGTGTAAAATTATTAAGACTGAGCCTCTCAACGTTTGACTTTCAATATTCTAACAATAACGAACCCTTGATTCTCTTGGGCTACGCACCCAAGGGCTTAGATATTGAATCTAAGGATTTGTAAGTCTAACGCCAACCTTGGTTCACCAAAGTTATGTGTACCATGGTTAGACTCTGAATAGTCTAACGATAACGAACCCTTGGTTCTCCATAGCTAGGCGCCCTAGGGCTAGGATACTGAATCTAAGGATTTTTAAATCTAAGGCCTAGGATACCTTGGCTCACCATGACTATACGACCCAACATCAGACTTTAAATAGTCTAGCGACCACGAGCCCTCGGTTCACTAGGACCAAGCGCCCTAAGGCTTGACCATCGTGTCCAAGACTAATGGTCAAATGTCCACAACTCCTCGACCTTCTAGGGCTATGCGCCCTAGGGCTCAGATGGTAAGTCCAATGCTAAACGGGACCCGTATTCTCTAATGGTATGTATGACAGATCCAAAGATTCACCAGCCTGATGCCTATGAGATTCCAATCTGGTAAGGTCTCTTTGTTCATAGGTTATGCGCCTCAAACGTTAGGCTTGGGGCCTGTAGTCTACATGATCACAAAGATTTCAACTCTCTACAACTACTTTACCTCCAGTTCATCGCCAGCTAATGATTATTATTGGGGATCACAAAGGCAGTGAGACTAAATGAAGCCCTAAACTCGTTATAACGATCCTTCAACAAGAATATTTGTACTCGATGAATCTCTATATTCCTCAGAAAAGAGCCCAATATTATAAAAATAAGGAGGAAGATCAAGACGAGAATAAAAAGGACATAGTGGCCAACGATAAACATAGGAAAGCCACAAAGGCCATTAAGTTCAAAAGGCCTTTCGGTCTAATAGAAGTTGGGAGTACAAAGGCCAATGTCAAGAAGATCCACCAGGGGCCGGTACAAGGATAAAGACGTTGGCCTACGCCAATGCCAACAAAATAACGTCATTAAAAACAAAATTTTATGTTGCAGGGGCACTTCTTCTCTCTCTTCTTCTTCTGGGTTCACAACCAAAGGATCCTCGGAGGCAAGGAAATGAGGGTTACCAGCAGCCAGCGGCAGCCTCCTTCTCTAGCACCACCTCGGTGCGCAGCACTTGCTGGAGTTCTGCATCAAAGGCAGTTAAAGGCCAACCCTTGTAGGCACTGGTAAAGAAGTCACGAGCCATCTCCCATTTTCCCTCGACTTCGGAAATACCCTCGGCAACATCCACCTTGGTGAGAGCATGATCTATCTCCCTAGCCTTGGCCTCCAAGCAATTGACCAACCGAGTCTCCTCCTCCTTAGCCTTTGCCAGCTCCTCCCTAGCAGCCCTTAGTGTCTCCTTCAGCTCCTTGACCTCAAGGCCCTTAGATTATGATTCCTTATGCAGAGCATCAATCCTTTTCTTCTCGACTCACACCTCTGGCAAGGCATCTTTACTAGTTCTCCTGGCTTTGGTAGTTTCCTCCTCCTGGACCCCAACGTTTCCGTCCCTAAGGTGGATAGCTGCTATAATCTGTAAAGATGTATCAACGTTAGTAAGAAACCATAACCTGAAGTAAAATCTAAGGCAAGCATACTCCAATGGCCCTGACAAAGAGGTCCTCCTCAGAGCGAGCCTACTTGGCCACTATGTCAGCCACGTTAATAGGCAAGAAGCGGTCAACTAGAGTATCCCGTCGAGAGGCAAGAACCTCAATGAATGCAAGAGTGTTGAGGGTAACCTTGGCAAGGCGGGGTCTCTTGGCAGCTGAGGAAACACCATGAGTTTTTTTCCTCTTCTTCAGTGCGGGAATAGGAGCCTTAGCCACCACATCGCTAAAGCTAGACTCCAAATATGTCAACTTAGCATTGGCGACCAAGTACTTTTGAAACACTGCAAAAACTGTGTTTGTTGATCTCTTCCTCATTTCTTCTCCTGAAATCAACAAGACAATTGAAGGAGGTGGAAGTTATGAGAAGGTTAATATTTATCAATGAGAAATCATACCCCAAATAGATGTTTTGGCTAGGTTGTGTTCGTTGGTCAATAAGTCGACTGCTCTGAAGTTCTTAGGCACCTGGAGAATCGCCTCAACTCCTTCTCGTCCGACTTTAAGAGCTAGAAACCTCACCATTGCACAACAACAAAGCGAAATACAAAGTCAACCGTTAGGATGGCCAAGGAACCAATAACAAAACAGAGTCTATGGACCTTTAGTCACCCATATTGTTCTAAACTCTTGGTTCTACCCAACTGTGTGGAAAAAGACGCGGTTCCTAAAGGCCTTGTCCTTCACCCTTCGAATCTTGTGGGGCCAATCCTCTACTAGAGCTTCTCGTTATTGTCGGAGGTGGAGGTGATATCGAAAAGGTTCATCCTTGTAGAAGAAGAAGTAGTAGGAGTAAAGAACCTCGTCAACCCCCCTACCAAGGACTTCAACTTCGCTAGGGCCTGAATAGAAGTATGTATACGCCAAACAAGGGGAGAGAATTGACTAGGGCAAATCCTCAGTTTGTTGAACATGGCGATAACCAAAGAAGGTAGTGACTTTCTGAAACCAGCCTCAAAGAAGACCTCATATATTGTGATTTCACCAGAGCCACAATATGAGGCCTTCTGGTAGCCTTCAAGAAATCGAAGAGTCATACTCGGCGGAAGAGAGAAGAGCACCCTCATTTTTTCTAATTGCTCTTGCTTGATGACAAAACTAGGGTCCATATCCACGCTAACTTTCGAAGGCATTCTAGAAAGGATTACAGAAGGATTACCTTGGTATAGAGTGGAGACAATTATGACTATAACGGAAGAAGGACATGTGACCTGCGGATCGATAGAGAAAAATGATCAAGACATGCAGCAAAGCCTTTGAAAGAATATGACTTGGTTAAAAAACCTAGCTACGGTGAAACCCTAGGGTGGAATCGTAAGCGACTCTTCCTACTTCACCCAGAAAGGCAAGATTAGAGGTGTTTAAAAGCAACATTTATCGGAAAAGAAAAAGGGAATTGTTCCTAGAAAGAAAAACGCTGATGTGACATGATGTGATAAACTTGAAAGAGCATAAAGTGACACGAACTTTTCACTTACCCGCCTATCAAACCCTATCTTCTACTGAGCCCGAGTCGCACAAGCCCATATATCGCAATGGAAGCCAAGCCTCAAATCCAACCATCAAACGCTACCCAATAACGCTAACGCGTCTCACCAAGGATGAAGTCATAGTGGCAGAAGACGCAACGCTCATGATGGCCATGGCCTTAGCCAGAATAATTCAGCCAACGAGACCAAACTTGTGTTGGTGTCAAAAACGGTCATCTCGAAATCAACGTCCAATATCGCATCTCTAATTGAACTTACTCGGAAACACGACCAACGTCTAGACTCACTGTCGTCTAGACTTAGCATCGACTAGAGTTACCATTGTCTAGACTTAACGTCGTCTAACCTTACCATCATCTAATTTCACCGTCGTCTAAGATTTGCCATCATCTAGACTTGCTGTCGTCTTGACTTACCGTTGTCTAGATCGTGAGCCAATTGGGGTCTAGACGATCTTTCAAAGAAGTCTATCCGTCCACTAGAAACAAAAGCATATGAATACTAAAGTTAGCGTCAATGGCTTTCGGACGACTCTCACAAGGCCACACGACACAACCTTCAAAGCGATACGAAACCACCAAGAGCATTGGAGAACCGCGTCGTTCCGGAGAATTATCTAAACACCGATTGACGCCAAACCTACGAATGAGTCTTGGAACCGATTGACGACTGAACTGGGAGCCGATCTAAACGTCAATTGGAACCGAGACCGGGGGTTCTTCTTGGCGCCAATCGGCGCCAGGACCAAGCTCAGTCCTTGGCGCCAGCTGGCGCCAGGACCGAGCTCAGTCCTTGGCGCCCATTGGCGCCAGGACCAAGAACAGTCCTTGGCGCCAACTGGCGCCAGGACCAAG
>OVAN01015092.1:0-11564 GCA_900406275.1 Anastatica hierochuntica
ATGGTCAATGAACATATAAAATAAAGTGCAATGCGCAGAGATAATAGTCTGGAATCATCAGGAAGCATAAACAAATCCATAAACTGACTCGATAAAAGACATAAAAATAACTCAAACAACACCAAAAGAAAAAGAAAAAACATTAGTAACCTCCCCCAGACTTATCTCACACCGTCTCGGTGTGAAACAAATCCAAGGAAAGGGTAAGTAGCAAATAAAAATGAAAAGAAACGGTAAAAAGCAAACTTACCTGAAAACGTGTAATATAGCCTCGCATCTGAGATAGGGATCGATCGATCCATGGACAGGGATCAACCGATCCCTGTCCGTCTGTCTGTGATATTTTTTTTGTAATTCAAAGGCTAAAAACACGAAAAGCGTAAAAAGTACCAAAAATCCAAAGCACAAAAACTAAAAACACTAAAAACTAACTAAAAAGAAAAAGAAAACTACCTAGTGGGTTTCCTCCCACTCAACGCTTATTTAAAGTAACGAGCCGGACTGTAGTAGCGATGGATCAGTCTGGAAGGGCCTTGAAACTCGCCCCGAAGCAAGCTCTACCAGAGAAAATCTTCAGCTTAAGGATGCTGCTCATTGCTTTCTTCACAGCAGTTGCGCCTTTCTCTTTAAACTCAGGCGTAATGATGGCTCTGACCTTGGAGAAAGGTATGAATCTGCCTTTATGCTTCACCTTGTACTCAATAGCGCTTCCATCACATCCAAGAGGAATCAATGTCAACTCAGAGCTCTCCTCAGTATTATGCTCTTTTTGCTTCCCCTTCTTTTTGGTTTTGAGTTTTCTCACTATAGAATGAACGTCTTCATCCAGGACTTCTTTGACGTCATTCTTCTCAATAGTCACCACTGTGCCTTTACTCAATAGACCATCCACTTTGTCAGCTCGTGATAAGAAAATTTGGAAAGACTCCTCAGTATAAGTTTCTTCCACAACCTCCTCAATCACCTCAGTCAATGTGTCAACCTAAAATGTTTGTCCATCTATGGTAGGCTTCTTGGTTGACTTCTCAAGATTGAAACGCACATCTAGCTTACTCAATTGCAGGTCAATCTGACCATTCTGAACATCAATCGTCACTCTAGCAGTAGATAAGAATGGTCTACCCAAGATTATAGGATCCTTGGGTTCTTCGTCAAGCTCCGAGACTACGAAATAAGTGTATACATAGCCTTTCCCAACACCAACAAGAATGTTATCGAGAATACCTATGGGCTTGCGAACTGATCTATCTGCAAGTATCAAAGAAATCTTCGTGGGCTTATAGTTCACCATGTTCAGCCTCTACGAGACAGACAGCGGCATCAAGCTAACTCCAGAGCCCAAATCACACAGACATCTCTCGAAGGTAAGAGATCAAATCCTGCAAGGCAAAACAAAAAGACCAGGACCTTCGCGTTTCTCCGGTGTAATATTCTGAAAAATTACACTACACTCCGCATAAGAACCGATACACCTTGTTCTAAAGTCATGCGATCTGAGAGAATCTCCTTCATGTACCTCTTAAGAGAAGGTACCATCTTGACTACCTCAAAAAAAGGCAATCGAACATATAATTCACCAACGAGATTCTTAAGTTTCTCAAACTCGTGCTCCTTAATCTTTTGACGAGGTCTAGAAGGATATGGAGGCTTGGGAACATAAGTTGGGGGTGGTACATACTCATCCTCAACCTCTTGCGCCTTCGTTTCATCGCTAGAATTCGATACCTTCCCGTTAGGACAGGAATCAATTGATTCAGGGACAGGGATCGATCGATCCTTGTCTTTCTATCCAGAATCTGATACTCTCCTTTCAGAACAAGGATCGATCGATCCAGAGACAGGGATCGATCGATCTAGAGACAGGGATCGATCGATCCTTGTCTTGTTTTCCAGATCGATCGATCGCTTCAAGCGATTGATCAATCGCAAATTTCTATGGGTTTCTGAGACATGGATTGACTTATCCAGGGGCAGAGATCGACCGATCTCTGTCCTTGACGAACTTTCAGTCGCTTTTTCACCTCGAACTATGATAGCGTTGCAGTATTCCTTTGGATTCTTTTCCGGTTTTCCTGGAATAACACCTAGAGGAGCTATGTTGCTCGCAGAAGTCTGAGCAACCTGTGTTTCCAGCATCTTCATTCGAACACTCATCACCTCAAACTTCCCATTGAGGTCACTGTACATGTTATCGACTTTCTGATTGATCTCCGCAGCAGACTTAGTCTGATTTTCCAGCACTTGGTGGAGTATTTATTTCAGCTCATTATCTTGAGAAGACGTAGAAGACTGTCCTTGGTTTTGATTCTGATACCCCGACTCATAGTTGTTCTTGAATCCTCCTGAACCAAATTGCTTCTATTGATAGCCATCGTTCCCGAAGCCATTGTTCTTGTTCTGAAATCCAGAGTTGAAGACACTCTGATTCTGATTGTAAGGCTTGTCCTGGAACTGATTTTGTTGATTGAAACCTCTATTACCAAAGTTTCCCTGACCACCAATATAATTCACATCTGCCAGCTCCTCAGACATGTATTCTTGGTACATTTGTCCCATTTTTTACTCTTGAAGCACAGGTGCTTCGTTCTGCTCACCAAAAAAGTTCACACTCTGCTGATCTCTCCTCATTAGCTCATCGAGCTTTGACTGCAGATCATCAATTCTCTTTGCATCAGATGACAAAACACCTCTACCACGCTCATAGTCTGATCTGCGATTAGCCTGACCGTTCACCATGTTATTCACCAATTGATAAGCTTCATGCACAGTCTTGGTACTGAAATCGCCATTGCTAGCAGTGTCCATAGCGTTCTGGTATTTCTCCTCAACTCCATTGTAGAAAATGTTGAGGAGATTCCAACCTGTGAACCCATGATGAGGATAATCATTGAGATACTCTTTGAATCTCTCCCAAGCTGCATGAAAACTCTCAGCATTCAATTGGCGAAATCCTGCAATCTTGTTTCTCACAGACTTAGACCGCGATTTCGTGAAGAAATACCCAAGGAAGGCAGCCTTGATCTCGTCCCATGTCCTCAGAGANTACCGCGATTTTGTGAAGAAATACCCAAGGAAGAAAGCCTTGATCTGGTCCCATGTCCTAAGAGAATCAGGCTCCAGGCTATTGTACCATCTTGTAGCTTTATCATTCAGAGAGAAAGTGAACAACCTACATTTCAGAGCATCAGCAAGTACTCCGTTGTGCTGAATAGTATTGCAGATAGCTTCAAATCTATCCAGATGGTGCATTGGGTTCTAAGATGGCAATCCATGATACTGGTTCTGCTACACCGAGTTAATGAGACCAGTCTTGATCTCAAAGTCTCTCCTCTCAATGGGAGGCGGACGAATCCCAGCACGATTCGCATAGAAGGCCTCTAGAGTGTCATATTGCGCCAGAATCATCCTCTGTCGAGGTTGATTTGCGCCTTATTGACCCACAGTTGCAACATTCTTCTGGCCAGCTTGTTGAGCACCAGAATTTTCACCATCCCCAGCAAGTGGGTTAGCTCCTGGAAGACCTCCAGGAAAAAGCGGGTTATGATGAACTTGAATATCGTCACCGGTGTTATCACCTATGACTGCAGCGAACTCAAACTCTTCAATAACCTCCAACAACTTCTCTCTCTTCTTTTGTATCTCTAGACGCGAAGGTTCAAATTCGAATTCAGCAAGATCCGATGTCCCTTGGCCTCTAGTGTGAGGCCTGCTCATGCACCTAAAAGCACAAAAACAGAAAAGAAAAAGAAGAGATTAAACAAAATAAAGAAAATGCCTTAGGCACGCAATGATCCTAAGTTCTAAGACTCCCTATTGGTCATCGGTAACGGCGCCAGAAAACTTGATAGCTCAGAATTTTGCCCGATATAACAATGCAAGCGGACAGATGTACGTTGTAGTGGTTCGGGATCGAATACAAAGAGACCAAAGGTAGCACGAAGAAATATCAGATCACACAGCGGGATAAGGCTAAAAAGATGTCTTTAATAATGATGCAAAAATCGAGAATAAGAAAGCAAATAAACACATACAGCAAACAACGGGGTTGTAAATCAATCAAGGAAGTGTTGGACATCGGGTATTCTCGGCGAAACAATTCATGGTTGATTCAAACTACAGACTATGGAAGAGTTTAAGAACCATCTTGAACTCAAATTCTAATGTGGAACTGATCTACTTCTGTACTCACAGCACCCTATGCACTAGAAACCTCGAGACTAACTTCCGTTGACCCTCGATTTCTAGTCATGCAGTACTAACAGGTTTGATAGGTTCACAATTCACTTAAATATCAACTTCTATTGGCTTAAGAAGAATTGCTCATCTTTAATTCTTTCAGGCTTTTAAACATTCACCTTCCAGCAGTTAAATTACCTAAGTTCAGAAACTAAGTGATCAATTTAGTTTTATGCATTACGAACAATCATAGACAAAGATCCATTAGATTAAATCCTTAATCATGCGATTCTATATCAACAACTCATGAATCCCTATGTGAGAATCCCTAAACCCAACGAGCAGACTACTCACTCATGGAAATAGCAAAAACACAGATCAATTTCAAGAGAGACATGATTGTATTAAGCAAAACAAGAGTAAAAAGGGTTCTGAAGACTTCTCGATGGAAGAACAAAAAGACTTCTTCTCCCTAGGTTACAAACTCTCTAAAGCTCTTTAAAACTCTCTAAAATTTCATTCTTAAAAGGAAAACATGAGCTTAGGTCTTTTTGTTGCAATCCGGTTCGAAATAAGTTTGGTCTGGTTCTTCGTAAAAACGGTCCGCAAATCGGGACAGGGATCGATCGATCCAGTCAGGGATCGTTCGATCTGTATCCAAAATTTTGGGTATTTTCTAGCTTTGCACGAACACTTCCTTCGACACTTGAAATCCATCCAAAATGCATTCTTTTCGCACATTCAAGCTCGAATCCTGTAGAAACAACAAAGAACACAAAACTGCGCCAAAATAATCCGAATACATACTAAAAACAATAGATCTCGTGTGAAAACCGTAGTAAAAACCTACTGAAATATTGACACATCACATTTCTACTAGGTTTTGCTTAGATCATCCAAAGAACCAAAGTGTTTTTCACTTTTGCTCACGAGATTATAGTACTATGGGTGTTAGATGGATAGAAGGATTTGTAGAACACTATCACTTGCATGTTTAGATATAAAAGAAGTGAGAGTTGAGTCTTGAAATGTGCATGGGTAAATAGATCTTCGCCACGAGAGTGGATAGGTCGATGATTAAGGGATCCTTGGCCTAGGAATATCTTCGATCCTTCAATAAAGCCTAGAGACACCCATTTATATTTTTGGATTTAATTCTAAATAATCTCCTTGTCTCTTGATCGATTTCACCCATCTTGAATCTTGCATTGTTTGTCTTGGTTCTTTGAATTGGCTACTTGATTTAACATTGTGCTTGCTTTCTTGGTTCATTCATTACATATATGTGAGTGTTTATGTTGTGTTGCATCTAGTTTAAGTAGTATATTAAGAACTACCACACCCCTCTTCCTACTTGCTTAGCTTAGGAGATATTGTGCATTCTTATTGTTTGAATCTCTAGTTCTCTGTGGATCGACCCTTGGAGTACTACAATTCCATAACTATGCAGTTGTGATATTGTGTGCTTGTTAGGAAGAATATGGTTTATAAATCTAAAGCTTATTCATGTTAGTGAAAACGAATCGCGCAACAATTTTTTGGCGCCATTGCCAGAGAACTTATTAGATTCTCAATAGGATTTCAATTTTTTCTTAGACTAAGCCTTCTTTAGTTTTCTTATCTTTTGTTTTGTTGCTAAATTTCTTCCAGTTTTTTTTTCTTTTTGTAGGGTATGATAGCCCAGGTTTTCATCCAAGAAATCACTGCAAGCGTACAATTAAGCACATTGTAATGGTTCGAGATGGAATCCACAGAGACCAAAGATCACACGAAAAGTTATGAATCATACACGGGTTAATAACAAAAAAAGAAGAGTTTCTAAAGGTGCAGAATTCGAATTCAAGTAATCAGAATGCAGGTAAGTAAATGATGGGTTGTAAATCAATCACGAGAAGAGTTGGATACAGGGTATTCTCAGGGAAGCAGTTTACTGTTGAATCAAATTGTTAAACAGGGATCAATTTTTAGAACCGTCTTAAGCTCAAACACAAATTTAGAACTAACCTACTTCCATAGTGTCAATTCTCTATGTTATAGAATCCTAAAGACTAACTTTCGTTGAATGTCAAATTCTAAAAATGCATTCTAAACAAGTCTGATATGTTCACAATTCACTTAAACATCAACTTCCATTGACTTAAGATAAATTGCTCATCTAAGATTCATTCAGACATTTAATCAAACACTTTCGGTGCGTTAAACAACCTAAGTTCAGAAACTAAGTGAGCAGGTTAATTTTAGCATTAAGTTTAATCCTAGATGAAGATCCAGTTGATAAATCCCTATTTAAACAATCCTAAATCAACAGTTCATGCAATCCCTATGTGAGAACCCTTAACCCAACAACAGAACTACTCACGCATGGCAATTAAGCAATCACAAAGCAAATCAAAGAGAGACATTATTGTTATTGAATAAAAAACAAAAAAAAGTTCAGAAATCTTCTCAGATTCGGAGTACAGAAGTAGATATTCTCCCCTAGGTTACAAAGCTCTCCAAAAAGTCTTGGAATTCCAAAAACAGCATAATCCAAACTAAAACACGAGCCTAGGTTATGTTTACAAGTATTCTGGTTCAATCTTTGGGTTTCCTCGGTCCAGAAACTTATTTAAAAACCAGCCTTTCATGACATGGTTTGGATCGATCGATCCAAGAAGCATGGATCGGTCGATCCAGGTCATTTTGTTCAGAAACTTCACTTCGGAATTCAACTTCTTTATGGCATTTGTCTAGAATGATCTTTCAGCTCATCAATTTGCCATATCACGTTCTTCTACTCATTTCGAACCTATAACCTGTAAAAAACACAAAGAATAACAATACATCAAAGTACAACACAAGAAAGAAAGAAGATGTCTTTCGTCATGAATTCAATTTTGAAGGCTATGTTGGAAGAACAAGAAAGAGGAATAGCTTGGAGCCCTACAAGCTATCATGGGGCTTATGAGACATCGACTTCACAAGAGTATTGTCCTTATGGATAAGAAGCTCAAGGGTACAATCAAGATTACCTATCTTTCCAATTTTCCCCTTTGTCCAAAGAAGAGGAGAACCATAATTTGCTAAGTCAATTTATGGTAAATAAAGAACTAGAAAATTTTGAGAAAAGGGAGATGTTTGATGAGTCTATTATCAAGTTAGAAATTTTGCATCAAGGTCTTGGCGTGAAAGGTATAGGAGCACTCATGGTGTCAACCAGGACTAATCTTATACAAGGGCTCAAAGAAAATGGGAGAGGATGTATTCCTTCTTATAAAACCAATGAAGCCAACTTCCATAGCTATTGGAGAAGATTTTATAGAATGAGCTCAAGACTTGGATAACTTTCTCCAAGAAGCCAAAGAGTCAATGAAAGAGCTTGAATTACTCATTATAAATGCATCAATTGACAAAGGTGTCAAAGGGTATGAATAAGAAAATGAGACCATTCCTATAATGAGTAACTCACTTACAAGCATCAAAGAGAACATTGGGAACTACTGGAAACCCATTGAAAAACCTTGTGAAGATTTCTCACAAATTGATTGTAAAGGAAATCAGGAAAACTTCATCAACATGAAGACAATTTCAAGCAAAGAGGAAACAATACTAGAAGACATCTACTTTATACAACAAGAAGAAGAAATCATAAAAGAATTTAAGAGATGGGGTATTTCATCCAAAGAAGAAGAAGATGTGCGATCTATTACCAAAAAGGAGACCAAGAGTGAAGATCCTAAGGAGAAAGAGGGTAAAAAGGATGAGGAAAACTCTTTCAAGAAGAAGAGTCTCCCATGGTGAAAAGCATAAGGATGAATGATTTAGGGATCCAAGAAAATACTCTTAGAAGAAATAAGGATGAATGAATTTAGGTAGTGATTCTACGATGAATATGACCCGAGTGATCCAAGACTTCATCAAGGGAATCTAAATAAAAATTCAAGCTAAGGGACTTAAAACAAACGCACTTGGGAGGCAATCCCATGAATATCCTTTTTTATTACCTTATGCTTTTTGTTTAGTTTTTGATTTTGCTTGTGTCTTTGGTTGACTTACAAGTATATTTAAGAAAGTTGGGGACAATTTCTCCTTTGAGTTAAATTTGATAGTTTGAGGACGCTTTTCAAAAATAAATATGCTATTGGATGGTTTTAACTTGATTGGAGCATTTGATTAGGGACGCCTAATGATAGTGTAAATCCATGAATTTGGATTACTGTTATGGAATTTATCAAATTATGGTGAATTTTGTTTAGCTCTTGTGTGGCGTTTCTTACACTTAAACATATAGGTTAAAATCTTTATGATAAATGAATTGGACTAATCGATTAAGTGCACAATGTCTAATTCTAGTTTTTGAAGATGAATGACTATTGAAACCGGATTTTGCTTTGTAGATTTGGGAATATGAATAGCATGAGCTAGAATTTATAAGTTTGATTGATCACTCTCCTAAATAGTGATGAGTTAAACCAAATGAGTATTGATTTGTGCTCTTTGAATTTCTTATGGCCTACTCTTATACTTGGTTGATCATTTACTCTTTAAATATCCATTAATACTTACATTCCATATTCTCTTGTTTAGGTACAAACTCATATCAAAGGCCATTAAAGAAAGCAAATAGGAAGAAACTCAAAGAGAAAAAAGAAGCTCCCAAAGTATTCTTCTTCAAAAGCCAAAGCTCCTCAACTCGTTCATGCACACTAATGGTACAAGTCCATAACCCTTGTATATACATTTAGTTGCATCATGTTTTTAAAACACTCTCTTACGGTTTGAATTCACCAGGGCGGTGAAATTTAAGTTTGCGGGAGGGAGTATATACTATTGAATATTTTATTTATTTTGTATTTATTTTTCATAACTTGAATCATGCAAGAATCCATGAATTTTTTTTAAATTTTATGATAATTTATATAGATACATTCATGTGTATAAACGTAGGTGGTTAGTGCATGTATATAGCATAGGGAACAATGATAGTATTTCCTTTAAGATTATTTAGATTTTCCTAATTTTCAATGCCTTCATTAGAATTACAATGTTGCATAGACCACTTTGAGTTTTTGGGAAATATATGCTTGGAATTAACCCCTTGAAGGTCTTTGTGAATGTTGAAATAGACTATCTCTTGAGCCAAATCCTATCTAAGAAGAACTTAAATGAATTTTAAAATCTTACTTATAGGCTTTGCTATGCTTCACCATGGTAAAACACTTGAGTTATGTTTTAACTTATTTTACCACCATTTCTTAGCTCAAGTGGCTAATCTCACTTAAAATCTTTCCTTCAAACCCCCTAACAAATTCGTTTGCGAGGCCTCTTTTGGAAAGTGCACACACGGGCAAAATCCAGAGTGAATTGAAGTTGAACAACAAAGAAGATATTTCCTCAGAGTTAGCCTCATTTTAAGGCTAACTATATTCTTAGGAGGGGAAAATCCTTAGTGTTTTCAGGTTGCTTAAGTCTTGGGAAGATAAGTTTTAGACTTTGGCAAGTAAATGTTCTTTAATGTGTATGTGATCCTAGTTTGTGTGTGTGAATAAAAGAAAGGAAAAAAATTAGAAACAAGAGAGAGTAGAAAGAAGTGAAAATAAAAAGACATTAGAGATTCGAAGAAAGCATAAGCTCTAACCTTAGAAATTAAAGAAAAGTCTAGGGAGTCCACACTTGTTTTAAAAAAGAAAAAGAAAGAATCAAAGAAGTGATTAGAATTGTGGCTCTAAGATTTTTTTTAAAAAAGGGTTAGTAGATATGAAGTAAAGAGCTCTAAGAATCTGTAAGTTTCACGAAAAAGAAAAGAAAGAATGTGTTCAACGAATAAAAATTTTATGGTTTCTAGTACTAAGAAGGGAAACACTTTAAGGTCGTGTTTCGATTTTTAGGAAGTATTGAGTGAGAACAATTAGAGGAAGTATAAGCTTTGTAAGCATAAATAGTTCGGGTACCACTTTGCTTTTGCCTATTGTCTTGCAATACTTGTTGAGAGAAACCACCCAAGAATCGAGTGAAACCATTCTTTCAAACACTTCATCAAATGAAAACCCTCTCAAAAGCACCAAACTGATTGGATGAGATATATTGCCCATATGTAAAGAACTCATGCATAAGCTTAATGGAATGTAAAAAGGAATTGACAATAAAATAGTTTATGGTGCTTAGCTTAGATTCTAAGAGTTAGTTTTGTGATGATCACGGTGAAGTACATGGATTCTTAGATTCTTTGCACCATTATACTTTTCTTTAGGACATTGGGCACAAGAAATTTCTTTTTATTGTGGTTTTGAGTTCCTACTTTTAAACTTCTCTTTCGGGATTGTCCTTATTTGTTTGTTTAAGAACAATCAAAGGACAAGTCTGAGGGATTGATATGTTCATAATTTAATGCATATCATCATTATTTAGTATGTGTTTTAGCTGCATTTAGTAAGTAAAAAATCCATATTAGTGTAAATATTCACTTAGGTTAGGAATAAAGTCTACAACTAAAATTTGTTGCATTTGCATGCATTTTGTAGGGAATGGATCTTGATAATTCAAAGAGGAGCTATGAAGCTTGGATGTTTATTTAAAGATTTCTAAAGAGAAGGCAAGAAGATATGAATCATTTGGAATCAACATATGGTTGGCCTACAAAGATGAAATAAATGCAAATAATGCCATTGTGACGGCAATTAAAAATGCAAGAAGAAGATATTATCAGTGCAATGAACTATCGACCAGTCAGATCAATAATATGCAACATGAGGTTGATAGCATGCCACCCATTTGGCATTTAGGGCAACACTTCTCTTCCCCCTCCCCCTCTTCCTTATAAATACCCTCTCTAAGTCTCCAAGAACACTTATGCTACCTAAGCTTGTTTTTAGTTGTTTTGAGATTGATCTTAGTAGATTTTAAAGATTCTAAACATTATTTAATCATTCAAGTTTTGGATTTAGATTTTTATTTTCTTTAATTCTTGTTCTTCATCTTTTTTTACTAGTTTCGTCGTTGTTTTTCATCTAGTTTCTTATCTTTCAAAATGTATTCTTTTCTTACAAAGATTGGATTTTTATTACAGTTGTTTGAGTTTGTTTCCATTGAATCATCTTATGTCATGTCATCTCATCTCATCTCACCTTCTTCTCACTTCAAGCATGGATTCTCAAGAAGCTAGTGACACTTCTTGGATTTTCATGGGACTTAGTGAGTAGAATACATTAGATCTTGAGATATAGTATTTTAAGGTTAAATCTAATATTGTAATGGGTATTAGGCTAGATCTTGGAATAGATTTTTACTACATTTTTTAGATCATCAAAAGAACCATCATTACATCGAATCACCTAGTAAGTGTTCGATGAAATACTGATGGGGCTAGATTTCGCTAGTGATTAACTTCAAGTTTTAAATTTATAGACCTT
>OVAN01015093.1:0-11564 GCA_900406275.1 Anastatica hierochuntica
ATGATGGGTTTGATTCCTGATTTCAAGTTTCTGGATCAAAACAATTAAGTTTATTAGTAGGCCAAATAAAATAGAGTTAATAACATTTCAGACAAAAATCTGAGTTCTAGAGATTTCTGGTGGGTAGTTTGGTCATGAGTTATTCCGGTTTGCTTGCGCTAAAAGCTCAAATGAAATGGTCAATGAGAATATAAATGAAGTGCAATGCGCAAAGATAATAGTCTAAAATCATCATGAAGCATAAAAAATCCATAAACTGACTCAATAGAAACATCAAAATGACGCAAACAACACCAAAAGAAAAAGAAAAATATAAGTAGCCTCCCCCAGACTTATCTCACACCGTCTCGGTGTGAAAAAATTCAAGGAAGGGGTAAGTAGCAAAAGAAAAGAAAAAATAAAATCAAGATCAAAAGAAACGGGAACTGAAATCGTGTGATAAAGACGTGTAAATAAGACAGGGATTGACCGATCCATGGACAGGGATCGATCGATCCCTGTCCATCTGTCTAGTGATCTTTTTCCTGCAATTCAAAGGCTAAAAACACCAAAGACATAAAAAGCACTAAAAACCAAAGCACAAAAGCCAAAAACACTACAAAATTAACTAAAAAGAAAAAGGAAATTACCTAGTGGGTTGCCTCCCACTCAACGCTTGTTTAAAGTCACGAGCCTGACTGTAGTGGCGATGGATCAGTCTGGAAGGGCCTTGGAACTCATCCCGAAGCAAGCTCCACTAGCGAAAATCTTCAGCTCAAGGATGCTTCTCATAACCTTCTTCATAGTAGTTGCTCCTTTATCTTTAAACTTTGGTGTAAGGATGGCTCTCACCTTGGAGAAAGGTCTGAATCTGCCGTTACGCTTCACTTTGTACTCAATAGCACTTCCATCACATCCTAGAGGGATTAAGGTCAACTCTGAACTCTCCTCGGTATTGTGCTCTTTCTTTTTGGTCTTGAGTTTTCCACTGTAGAACAAACTTCTTCATCCAGGACTTCTTTGACGTCGTTCTTTTCAGCAATCACCAATGTGTCTTTACTCAATAAACCATCCTCTTCGTCAATTCGTTATAAGGAAATATGGAAAGATTCCTCATTGTAAGGTTCCTCCATAGCCTCTTCAATCACTTCAGTCAATGTGTCAATCCAAAATGTTTGCCCATCTATGGTAGGCTTCTTTGTTGAATTCTCGAGATTAAAACGCACATCTAGTTTACCCAACTGCAAATCAATCTGACCATTTTGAACATCAATTATCTCTCTAGCAGTAGATAAGAATGGTCTCCCCAAGATGATAGGATCCTTGGGTTCTTCGTCAAGCTCCAAGATTACGAAATCAGTGTATACATATCCTTTCTCAACACCAATAGGAATATTATCGAGAATGCCTATTGGCTTCCGAATTGATCTATCAGCAAGTATCAAGGACATCTTTGTGGGGTTATAGTTCACCATATTCAGCCTCTGCGAGACAGAAAGCGACATCAAAATAGCTCCAGAGCCCAAATCACACAGATATCTATCGAAGGTAAGAGATCCAATCCTGCAAGGCAAAACAAAAGGATCTGGATCTTCGCGTTTCTCCGGTGAAATATTCTAAAGAATTGCGCTACACTTCGTAGTAAGAACCGATACACTTTGTTCTAAGGTCATGCGATCTGAGAGAATCTCCTTCATGTACCTCTTAAGAGAAGGTACCATCTTGACTACTTCAACGAAAGGCAATCGCACATGTAATTCATCAACTAAATTCTTCAACTTCTCATACTCGTGTTCCTTAATCTTTTGATGGGGTCTGAAAGGATACAGAGGCTTAGGTATGTAAGGCGGGGGTGGTACATACTCATCTTCAACCTCCCGTGCCTTCAATTTATCGCGAAAATCCGACGAACCCGCGTCAGGACAGGGATCGATCGATCCAGGGACTGGGATCAATCGATCCTTGTTCTTTTCTGCTGACCGATCGATCGTGTCATATGATCGATCAATCGTTAACTCCTGCAATTCTCCAACTTTGTCTGATACAGGGATCTATCGATCCTCAACCAGGGATCAATCGATCGTTGTCCCTGACGAGTTTTCATCCCTTTTTCCGCTTCGAACTGTGATAGCATTGTAGTATTCCTTCGGATTCTTCTCCGGTTTGGCTGGAATGACACCTGGGGGAGCTTTGTTGCTCGCAGAAGTCTGAGAAACCTGTGTTTCCAACATCTTCATTCGAACACTCATAGCCTTAAACTTCCCAATGAGGTCACGGTACATGCTATCGACTTCTGATTGATTTCCGCAGCATACTTGTTCTGATTTTCCAGCACTTGGTGGAGCATTTTTTTGAGATCACTATCTTCAGAAGATGTAAAAGACTGACCTTGGTTCTGATTCTGATACCCCGATTGATAGTTGTTCTTGAACCCTCCTGAACCAAAATGCTTCTGTTGATAACCATTGTTTTCGAAACAACTGTTCTAATTCTTATTCTGAAATTCAGAGTTGAAGACACTCTGATTATGTTGGTATGGCTTGTTTTGGAACTGTTTCTGTTGATTGAAACCTCTGTTACCTAAATTCCTTTGACCTCCAATGTAATTCACATCTGTTTGTCCACCATTCAGCTCCTCATACATGAATTCTTGATACATCTGTCCCATCCTTTGCTCTTGAATAATAGGTGGCATCGTACTGCTCTCCAATAAATTTCACTCCCTTCTGATCTCTCCTCATTAGCTCATCGAGATTTTACTGCAGATCATCAATTCTCTTCGCATCTGATGACATAACTCCTCTACCACGATCATAGTCTGATCTTCGATTGGCCTGACTATTCGCCATGTTTTTCGCCAGCATATAAGCTTCCTCCACAGTCTTGGTCATGAAATCACCATTGCTCGCGGTGTCCATAGCATTCTGATACTTCTCCTCAATCATATTTTAGAAAATGTTGAGGAGATTCCAATTTGAGAACCCATGATGAGGACAATCATTGAGGTACTCCCTGAATCTTTCCCAAGCTGCATGAAAACTCTCAGAACCCAATTGGTGAAATCCTGCAATCTTGTTTCGGAGAGACATAGACCTTGATTTCGTGAAGAAATGCCCAAGGAAAGCAGCTTTGATTTCGTCCCAAGACCTCCGAGAATTATGCTCTAGACTATTGTACCATCTTGTAGCTTTGTCATTCAAAGAAAAAGTGAATAACCTGCATTTTAGAGCTTCAGCAGGTACTCCGTTGTGTTGGATAGTATTGCAGATGGCTTCAAACTTATCCAAATGGTGCATTAGGTTCTGTGATGGCAACCCATGAAACTGATTCTGCTGCACAAAGTTAATGAGACCTGTCTTGATCTCAAAGTCTCTTCTCTCTATGGGAGGCGGACGAATCCCAAAACGATTCGCATAGAAAGCCTCTAGAGTG
This sequence comes from Anastatica hierochuntica, assembly GCA_900406275.1. NCBI lineage: Eukaryota > Viridiplantae > Streptophyta > Magnoliopsida > Brassicales > Brassicaceae > Anastatica > Anastatica hierochuntica. The sequence continues at coordinate 3,412 of OVAN01015093.1, forward strand.
TCATATTGTGCTAGAGTCATCCTCTGTTGAGGTTGATTTATGCGTTGTTGCCCCTCAACTGCAACATTTTGCTGGCTAGCTTGCTGAGCACCAGCATTAGCACCACCACCAGCCGGTGGATTACCTCCTAGGATGACTCCAAGAAAGAGAGGATTTTGATGAACTTGAATGTGTTCTCCCATGTTATCACCCATGATTTCTGCAAACTCAAATTCTTCAATAACCTCCAGCAGCTTCTCTTTCTTCTTNTTCTTATGTCTCTCTAAACACGAAGGTTCAGGCTCGAACACGAGAAGATTCGGGATCCCTTGGCTTCTAGTATGAGGCTTGTTCATGCACCTGAAAGCACAAAAACAAAGAAGAAAAAGAAGAGATTAAACAAAATAAAGAAAAATGCCTTAGGCACACAATGATCCTAAGTTCTAAGACGACATATTGGTCCCCGGCAACGGCGCCAGAAAACTTGATAGCTCAGGTTTTCGCCCGAGATAACACTACAACTGCATAAAAGTACGTTGTAGTGGTTCAGGATCGAATGCACAGAGACCAAAGGTAGCACGAAGAATATCAGATCTAACAGCGGGCTAAAGCTGAAAAGATGTCTTTTAAAAAGGATGCAAATATCGAAATTTAGAAAGGAAAGCAGACAAATAAGCAACGTCGGGGTTGTAATTCAATCAAAGAAGTGTTGGGAATTGGGTATTCTCAAGGAAACAATTCATTGTTGATTCAAATTATAGATTAGGGAAAAAGTTTTAAACCGTCTTGAACTCAAACACTAACAGAGAACTGATCATCTTCTGTAGTATCAATTCCCTATGTATTAGAAACCTCGAGACTAACTTCCGTTGACTCTCTATTTCTAATCATGCATTTTAAACAGGTTTGATAGGTTCACAATTCACTTAAACATCAACTTACATTGTCTTACGAAGAATTGCTCATTTAGGATTCTTTCAGGCATTTAAACAAACACTTTCCAGGCGTTAAACAACCTAAGATCAGAAACTAAGTGGTCAATTTAATTTCACGCATTACGAACAATACTAGATGAAGATCCAATTGATTAAGTCCCTAATCATACAATTCTATATCAACAATTCATGAATCCCTATGTGAGAACCCTAAACCCAACGAATAGACTACTCACTCTTGATAATTGTACAAACACATATCAGAGAGAGAGACATGATTGTATTGAACAGAAAATAAAGAGTAAGGTTCAAAATTCTTCTCAGGTTCGAAGTAGGGAAGATGATTCTTCTCCTTAGGTTACAAAGCTCTCTCTTGCTCTCAGAAACTCAGAAAAGTGCATTATGAAACAGGAAACACGAGCCTAGGTTTTTGTTATGAAATCCGGTTCAAGATAAGTTCGATTTGGTTCTTCGTAAAAATTGGTCTGAAAATCGGGACAGAGATCAATCGATCTTGAGACAAGGATCGATCGATCCTTGTCCATCTTTCTGGATATTTTCCAGCCTTCAAGAAAACTTCCTTCTAAGCTTGAAATCCATCCAAATTGCATTCTTTTCACACATCTAAGCTCGATCCTTGTAAAAACAACAAAGAACACAAATCCGCGCCAAAAAGATCTGAATACATACTAAAAACCATAAATCTCGTGTAAAACCATCATAAAAACTACTAAAATACTAACACATCAGGAGACCTCAGACTGAGTTGGAAGTGGTGGGTGCCCCGAAGCGGACTTAAGTACCCTGGGCTAGTCCGGGTGTGGTATTGGAACTTCTTCCGGCATTTTCGGACTACTTCTTGCATATAGGGACTCCTTGAGATTTTCTCCACAGTCGACGCCAAATGAAGAAGGTAGTCCATGGATCAGACTAGAAGACAAAGGATGTGTGATGTGGAAGTGATGGGAAGAAGAGAAGAGAAGAGAAGTAAAGAGTAAGGCTCAATGAGTCGGAAGTCCTGTTTATTGAAAAAGCCCGATAATGTTGGAATCAAATACATTTTGAAAGCAAAGTTCTTGTTATAAGTTTTATGTGTATGTGAATCTAATGAATTTCATCGGTTCATAGACCTTAGGACCAGTGAAATGCATAGTAACAGACACGTTCAGACACAAACATAAACGCAGACCCATACATGGAGACATATACATGAAAATCATCCGACAGAGGAATTGAATAAGCCCTAGAAATTTGGAGACTAAATCCTTTAAAAAATTACGAGAAAACCAAACAAGTATAACTATTTGAGTCAGATAAGACCTTTCTAGAGAATAGAGACACTTAAATGAAAAAGGGAAGAAGAAATTAAACCGGAGCCAGAACCGGAGTCGGAAGTGAGATCACTTTTGTCCATAACAACGTTGTTTATGGGAGGAGACGAAACGAAGGAGAGTGAGGATTCAGAATATATGCGATTATTTCGAATACTAGGGCGTGTTAAGATCTAATAATTTATGTATTGTGAAATAGTTTAATATTTTCAAAATTAATAAAATTTGGAAAATAAGTTTTTTCTTCAAATTTTTGGAAACTAACATTTTTCCAAATAGTAAAACAATATTACATCCTAATTTTGTTACCAATAGTATAGAATATTCATTTTATTTTTCAATTTTCTGAATTTAATATATTCTCTTGAACAAAACATATTCTAATATATTCGTATGTTCATCACTAACCTACTTAAACGCACATATACATATCACCATGTCAAAAGAGAGATAATAATTTTCTTCTGATGAAAAGTTTGCTTGGTTTCTTAAGATTTACTGAAATCTCAGTAGACTCCATTTAAAGACATAAAATACACTTAATTTTTAAGAAAATTATTTGTCATCTACAATAAAATTCACATTTTTATTCACTCTAGAACTAAAATTTGATTTTTGCTATAACGTCGAACATGAAGAATTGTTGATACTATTAATATCTATTTTTCAAGTAAATTTTATTTTACAATTATATTTAACAAAAATTAAATATATTATAATTGAATCTAAGAACAATTTGTCTTTTTAATTTGTCGAGAGCATTTTGATAATTTTTGATGTAAAAAAAGTTAGTTTTTAAATTTTAAAAGTGTCCGGTAGTTTTCAAAATCCATAAATTTTGTTAAATATTTTACAAATTTCTTCTTTATTTATCATATTAAATTTTTTAAGTTATGTATTTTTATGTTGATTGTTCAATTTTTACGAAAACAAATCGCTTTTGTGAACATAAAAGGAAAATTGGGGAAGCATATATCGTAATTTATCTTTTTTAGAGAATAAAATCTTAACTAATGTTTTTTTTCCGTTTATCTATTATAATACTGCGAATGATTAAAATAAATATATCTGTAAGAAAAAAACATATCTTATTCTCCATTCCCAAATCCGGCAAACCCATTTTTCAACCTTTGGTATATTAACATATATCTTTCCCTCCCATCCAAAATAAGTGTATTTTAACTAAATGAAAAAGTTGAATCATGAAAACAAATACCACAAAACCAGGGTCGGACCAAGAATTTAAGAGGCTTAAAGCATTTTAAAATATGTGGCATTCGATGTTATATTTTCAAAACACATAAATAATATTAAAAAATACTCCAAAATCACAAAATTCATGAGCAATGTAAACAACAAAATTCTACTTATGAAAAATAACCCTTCTAGCTTTTCTTCCTGCAAATTTATTCATATGATTCTCATGGTTGAGTTTATCATATCTTTCTCAGTAGATATCATTGATAATCCGTTTCACTGGATAACTTTAACTGGATGTTGATTTGATGAGAATACACAAATCCAGCAAATTAGTGGAAAATATGTTAAATTTTTCTCAAAAAGACGATGCAAAGTAAAAAGGAACGAAGAAAAATTTTTTTGTCAAGTAAAAAGAATTAAACAATAAAAAGATATTCTTTTTGTCAAATAAAAGAAATTTGTTTGTATGTTAGAGTTAGAAAAAGGAAATGGTTAGACTTCTTTTTTCTACAAAAAATTGCTTTCAAATTAAATAAGAAAAAATGGCAAAAAAAAAATTAAAAAGCAAACAGAGTCCAAGAAGAGTTTGAACCTAAGAAGTCTAAACACATATCACATGCACAATAACCACCTGAGCTACAAGCATCTTTTACATATGTAACATAAACTTTACTATTATATTTTGTGGCTTAAAGCCAAAGCTTTATATGCCTTAAAAGAGGGTCGGCTCTGCACAAAACCATGCAATTATATATATGGAATACCTTTATTTAATCTGATTAGTTCTTTTCGTCATCATTAATTTGATTAAGTACACATCTTTTTTTCATTAAGTGTAAATTAAGGTTGGAGGTTTAATTTTATTGTTGAACTAACTAAAACTCTAGTCAACCACACAGAAACCATAAAATACACATCTAACTATAGACAAAGCTTTGAAAATGCATTTGATGCAGAATCCTAATAAAAGGAAAATAGAAAAAGTTGCAACACTTGATAAAGGAAGCCCGTATTTCAGAATCCAAAGATAGAAAGTGGACGCGAGAGACTGCTTGCAACATGAAATGGCACGGTCATTACAACAATTTTTCTCTGCACGCAAACTACACCATCCATAGTCTCATAGGTTAAGTTGTATCTTCCGTTCTCTAGCTTCGTAATAGTTGCCAGCTTCCAAGACGATTTATCTTCGCTACCCAACTTGTAAGATTACAAAATGTTTCAGAAAACACTGTAAATTTATTTGCCATGTTAGTTTCCAATAGGAGGAGAGAAAAAGTATGAATTATACCTTGCACATATTGCTTCTGACAGCATTTTAAGTCCCTTTTTGATTGAACCAATCGTTTGGCCATTTAGTTTTGGCAAGCGCCTGAGAACGCAAGTTGAGTTGTTTAACAAATACAATCAAGAGACGAAAGACCCCACACAACTGAAAATTATGTTACTCAAGGGCCTCAATCTTCCTTGGGAGAATTTTTCCTCTCCTGTATAGCCTTAAAAGTGTCACCTATGAGGTTGCCACCATTTTTCTCTAGCTTCTTAACTTTCCCAAATGCTGCTTTCATACTCAGTTTTGATGGATCGCTCGCATACAAACATGAAAACATGAAATCTGACCAAGGACACATGCATCCTGGGATTTCCACTGCAGTAAATGCCATTTGAAGGGGGAGCTGCTGGGGATGAGGGAGCCACATTCTGATGTGAAGAGCCAAAGACAGACCGACAATTTGCAGTCTCTGTATTATCATCAGTTTGACTAGTGATTGCACTGCTTCCAACTTCCCACGGCGGAGCCAAGTCTTCCATTTCAAGTTCACTGTCAACATCTTCCAGTATACATGTATGCTTTTCAGTAATAGAGGGTGTGACATATTCTTCAAGGGTTCTGGACTCATGTTCAGGGGTGACATGTTCAAAATCACCACCATCCGATTCACTTCCACTTCTTTATCCTTAAGCATTGTAGGCATGCAGAACCATGAAGTTGGATAGTTGACGTGAAATCTCCTCGATACTACTAGACACGAAGTATTAACTTTTTCAAAGTATTAATAATGGTCTAGAGTTGCCTGTTTTTCAGGGTTCGAGTTACGTTTGCTTAAGTCGTAGTGACAAAAGGTATATGAACTTGAACCAAACCCGCAAAGATCAGAATCCAACTATACATATATCATAATTTCTATAAAAATTAAATATAGACCATGTAAGATTGAATTCCGTGTAAATATAGTGATATGTAAGATTTTAAATAATATTTTACTTTCCATATAACAGTTAATATGAATTAATGTATGCCTTAACTCACAGTCGTAGTAATAAATTACGTATTTATAATTTTTATAAGCAAAGTTTTATGAATTTTAAATAAAGAAATAATTTTCCAAATGAATATATTAACGATGTAAGGGGAAATTGTGTGATTCTATTTGTTTTATAACATTAAATATTTAAGTTTACATGATGTACAATTTTTTTAATAATGATATATATATATATATATATTTATTTATAAGATGATTTTGGGTTCAAATATTTTGAAATACATTTTTTTAAATTTATTTTTATTTTCAACTAAAATTATATAAGATGATCGCGAATCTATCTAATTAATTTGTCCAATCGACTCAATTAATATTAGTTTATAAGTAGGCTATAATTAAGTGAACCGATTAACATCATTCTCTTGTGAATTAACTTAAAATATGTTTCTTTAGGACTTGTTTAACATAAAATTATAGTAAATAAATTTTGATCAAATTTCCAATGCAAAAAATAATAAATACATACATCAAACATGTAAAATTTTGATATAAATTATTCAATCGCTCCGCAAAGGAGATATGTTATTGACGAAGTGAAAATTTTCACCAACCATAAGCATGATTTTTTTACTACATTTCAAAAATCGTAGTTGAAAACTTTACAAATATAGAGAAATCTAAACTTGTTGATCAAGAACATTCCATGATTTTTTGGAAAAAAAATTACAGACAAAAAATATAAATTGTTAACTGTTCTATCTATATATCATAAATTCCAAATAATACTAACTATATAACATAAAGCCTGAATCAACGTTGAAAACTAATTTTTTCAAGATAATAAACATAGAATACACAATAAAGTTAAGTTTTCATAAGCATTTTACCATATATCATAATTTCCATATAATAATATTGAAAATTAACTATCATAAATGTAATTTTTTTATTTTTGACGATATAAAATTATGTTATCTATTAAAAGAAAAGTACTTAACTTTTTTGATGTGTGATTTTTTAAATTGAATGGATCTTAGAAACTTTATTAAATGTTTCTAATGAATATGACTATCCTTAAATATTAATAACATGAGAATATTCCAATATTCTTAAAACTACAAACAACTAATAATTTTGTCATACAAATTTAAATCTGTATAAAAGTGAAACAAATATTCGGACGGACGCGAGAGTCATATTCAAGTAACTATTGAACAACTAACATACCGATTTATATGGTTCATAACTTATCAATTAACGCAAAATTAAAATGGAAAGTTAATTAATGTTGAATATATTGCAGATTATGTTTTTATTAAGAGATAACTTATCATTTATTTGTTCATATTATATGAAAAGTTACTATATTTTGAATTTATTTTAATATATTATCCAAGAAATATAGACTAAATATATATGAATCATATAATACTATTATATGAATCATACTTTTAAAATACATTGATATTACAATATTCAGATTCTTATAATTTTGAAAATGTAATTGTAAAAAATCTCTTATAATACGAAGTTAAGATAAAATATAATATTCATATTCTTATAATTTAGAAATTTAAATTTAAAAAATACCCTGTTAATGCATACAAATTTACAATAGTAATTCACAATTATATTCTAATATAATATTTTCATCTTTATATGTCTGATTCAAAAATAATTGTTTTTCAAAATTTAATATTTTCAAAACGCAAGTAACGATCTCTTGTTTAATTTTTGATTAATGGTTTTTCCAAGAACTTAATTATTTTTTAAAACCAGAGATATTAATTAATTATTATAATATAATATTAAAAGAAAAAGAAACATAGAAATATTAAAATTTTGTTCCAGAAAAATTTATATCGAGTAAAATAATTGTTGGGAACTGATTTACAAATGTTTATTTAGAGAAGACTGTTTGGTTACTGATTTAATTTGGTTCATGATTTGTATCTCTACTTTTAAGAAGAATTAAGTAAGGATAAATTAAACTAAATTAGTAATGTTTCAACCAATCAAATTATAACATTAATTCTCAAACCTCATATATAGTTGATAACTAAGCAGATTTCATTAAAATGTACATTCAAATAATATATAGGGAATTTTGTGGTGAAAACAAATAAATGATATGCATATGCATGCACATACGTTTCATCACAAAATGCAATTGTAACTTCTTTTTTTTCCATCTAAAAATTATTTATTAAAACCATAAAGTACGGATACAAAGCCGACGATTGGAAGAAACCAACCTCGGAACCACAAGCCGGCGATTGGGCGAACCCAACCCTAGAGCCACATGCCAAAGAGTTTAAAGTATAACTCCCGAAGCCAAAAAGAAACCATAGACAATGAAATAACTAAAATAAACAAATACTAAACAAAAGAAGAAAACAAAGAGAACAATAGGCGTTGAACACTAAGGGATCTTTCAATGA
>OVAN01015094.1:0-11563 GCA_900406275.1 Anastatica hierochuntica
TTGTGGTGCTGTGGATGATTCTCCAACCTCATTAAAATTTTCTCCATGGTTGGACCATACATAATAATTACTCTTGAATCCGACCTGGTAAAGATGGCGGGCAACAGCTCTCGCATCACGTTGCTTTCGGTTTTGACATCTTGCACAAGGGCATAACATGGTTCCACCCTCTTTGAAAGAATTTTGATTAGAAGCAAATGAAATAAATACCTCAACACCCTCCATAAACTCTCTTGAAACCGAATTTTAGATTGGATCAATGTGTTGATCCATCCATTCTCTCGTTTGAAAATAATAAGATATTTATATAAACTTAAAAATTTTTCCTCACATTTAAATTTCTCTCAAACACAAAACTCATATATTGTTTTCATTTCTTTGTACAAATGACGATTGAACTCAACTTCTTTTATAGGCAAAAAAAGTCACGTTTTTTGTCACGTTTTGCCACGAAAATTTGTCACGTTTTTGTTTCCTCACTAATCGTGGCTAACGTTTCGAATATATTCCCCTGCTAAAGCTGCTCAACCTGTCCCCCGTTGCTAGTGAAAGATTGGTGTGACCTTTTTTCGGTGGAATAGCCACCATTTGTCACATTTGTAAACGTGACTTTTAGAAATATCTTTGTTCACGAAATAGAGGTGACAAAACGTGATTAATTGGCCACGTTTTTACCCACTTTTATTTCGTGACAAGATTGTCATGTTTTTTTCGTGGCAAAACGTGGCAATTTATATTCACGTTTTCTTTTCGTGTTAAAAATTGTGACTAAGTTGCCACGTTTTTACCCACTTTTATTTCGTGACAAGATTGTCATGTTTTTTGCGTGGCAAAACGTGGCAACTATTATCCACGTTTTCTTTTCGTGTTAAAAATCGTGACTAACTGGCCACGTTTTTACCCACTTCTATTTCGTGACAAGATTGTCATGTTTTTCGCATGGCAAAACGTGGCAAATTTTATCCACGTTTTCTTTTCGTGTTAAAAATCGTGACTACTTTTGTCACGATTTTTCACGTTTTGTCACGTTTTGCGCATTTCGTGACAGTTTGTGTCAATTTCGTGGCATTTTTTTTTTGCCACGAAATTTCGTGACTTGACCGTGACTATAAGCGTTTTTTTTACTAGTGATATAATGGCAGTCATTCTCTACATATTTCGTACGTTAATGGAATACCGGATTTGCTGCTATATGTAATGCCCCTTGATTGTCACAAAACAAGGTCATAGGCTCAACAAGTGATACATCAAAATATCAAAGTAATTTCATGTGCCATTGTAGCTCAGAAACCGTATCAGCCATTGCCTGATATTCCGCTTCCGCAGAAGAACGTGACACCACTCGTTGCTTCTTCGTCTTCCAAGCAACCGGAGAATCTTCGTTTACCTGGTCAATGATTCTAAGTACAAAGAAAGGTCTCCTAAAAGTGTAAAGGTCCATTAGTTTTCCAACTTCTTATCCGATTTAATCTTCGTTTCCCTTTACTTGAGAACAAGAAAATATCATAGACTCAACAAGTGATACATCAAAACATCGAAGTAATTTCGTGTGCCATTGTAGCTCAGAAACCGTATCAGCCATTGTCTGATATTCCACTTTCGGGGAAGAACGTGACACCACTTGTTGCTTCTTTGTCTTCCAAGCAATCGGAGAATCTCCAAGCATAACACAAAAACCCGTCAAAGACCATCGAGTCAAAGCACAAGCCGCCCGATACGCGTCGAAAAAGGCTTTGACACTAAGATATGCATTTGCAGATAGTAAAATCCTTTGTCCCGGACTACTCTTGAGATACCGTATGACCCGCAACGCACCAAACCAATGTTTTTGTTGCAGTTTCTGCATGAATTGCGCTCAAACATGAAATATAAGGTAACTCCGGCCTGGTAATGGTCAAATAAACAAGGTGGCCAACTAATCTTTGATACCCTTCCGGATCGTCATGATAATCTTCACCAGCCATCGTTAATTGATGGTGTTGCTCAACCGGAGTCGCCACAGGTCTACTACCTAAAAAACCATATTCTCGCGAAATATCACACGTATACTTTCTCTGAGATAAGTAAATAACTTTGGAGGAACGAGCAACTTCAGTGCCAAAAAGTATTTCAAATGTCCCAAATCTTTCCCTCGAAAACTCCCCCAAATAACCTTTAAATCGAGTTATAGCTTCACCATCATTGCCACCTATAATCAAATCATCCACATAGACAATCACATAGATTTGGAGCTCGCCACGAATAATATAAATAATGAATAGTCGGACCTTTATTGTACAAAACCATATCCCATGAGTGTGGCACTAAGTTTGAGAACCAACATCTCAGGATTTGTTTTAAATCATATATTGACTTTCTTAACTTGCAAACCTTGTTCCCATCACTACCCTGGAAGCCCGGTGGAAGCTTCATAAGCACTGCCATCTCCAAATCCTCATGTAAGAAGGCATTGCGCACATCCATTTGATGGATTTCCTGAATTCTTCGAAGCCGCGACTTTAAGAAAAATACGGGCCGTGGTCATTTTCACCACCGGAGCAAACATCTCGTCATAATCGAAACCTTCCTTTTTACGGTTTCCAAGAGCCACTAATCTCGCTTTATATCTTTCAATTGACCCGTCCGAATTATACTAATAAACCGAACGACAACCAATAACCTTTTTACCCACACGGAACAAGTGAATTTTCTGGCTAGACGGACAAGGATCCTTGTCCTGTATAGGCCGCTCCTTGCCACGAAAAGGAGATAATATCAAGCTTAATTCATAGTCTACAGTACCACTCATTAGGTTTTTCTTTTCTTTTCTTTTCTTTTTCTTTTGGATTTTTGTTTATTTATTTGCTACTTACCCCTTCTCTGAATTTGTTTCACACTGAGACGCTGTGAGATAAGTCTGAGGGAGGATACTAACCTGTTTTCTTTTCTTTTGGTGTGTTATTTTGAGTCAGTTTTATTGAGTCATTTTTTTATGGATGTTTGCACTTTATGATGATCTTTAGATTATTGGCTTTGTGCGATGTGTTATATTTTATTCATATTGAACAATTCTCTTGAGCTGTTAGCGTAGGCAATTCGAAAAACTTCATGACCAGACTCCCCCCCCCCTCCCAGAAAGCTTTGGAACTCAATTTCTTTCCTGGATTGTTTTAACTCTATTTATCAAAAATTCTAATGAACATAATTTCTTTGAATCACGGACTTGAAATCATGAACTAAAAACCAATCATTCAAGACTACATTCCTCATTTTCTTCCACTCTTTTCCGGTAATCCTGAATGACCAGACTCATCTTTAGTCTTGCACCACACCCTTACTCTATCTCATTTGAATCTGTATGCATTTCATTTTGATCCTATGTGCACACATATGCAAAAACAATGGAGAGAGTAGGGTAGACATGATCCTCCTGATTACTTAGGTAGGATCGAACTATTAGGTGGTTTTAGGCATGGTTCTGAATGTCTAATTGACGTTGTTGGATGATTTAGAGATTTAAGATGGTTGTGATTGCATTTCTTCATGATGTATGAGTGTTCTATGATTAAATTGTCTACTGATGCTAATTTCCATTGGATTTTCGTAAAAAACAAAGAAAAATACGAAAATTGCATTCTTTTTATTTATATTCGGGTAGGAAATTAGTTTATGCGTGTTATTTGTTGGTTTTATGCACCCTGAAGAATTACACATGTTTGACTTAGTGTTTGAGTTAGTGATTTTTGCTTTGGTAGTTAGGGGTCATGGTGATCAATATATTCTCTCTCTCCTACGATTTTGCATAATGTCTTGTATTTTGGCGCATATATTGAATCTCGAAACACTTTAAGCGTTACCGCTAAAAAGTCATTCTATCACCTAGCCCGAATTTCCCGATGTAGAGTTCTCTGGTGAAAAGTTTCATATTTTTATGAATGAATGAAGAGAGTTAATAACATGAATGCGAGAGTTGTAGGTTCAGAGTTTGGAGTATGGATGCGCTTGTGTGGTTATGATGGAGATCTTGGGAGAATGTTCTAATTGTTTCAGGATTACCTCGTCAATGATTCTAAGTACAAAGAAAGGTCTCCTAAAAGTGTAAAGGTCCATTAGTTTTCCAACTTCTTATCCTTCGATTTAATTTTCGTTTCCCTTTACTTGAGAACAAAAAAAGATCATAGACTCAACAAGTGATACATCAAAACATCGAAGTAATTTCGTGTGCCATTGTAGCTCAGAAACCGTATCAGCCATTGCCTGATATTCCACTTTCGGGGAAGAACGTGACACAACTTGTTACTTCTTTGTCTTCCAAGCAATCGGAGAATCTCCAAGCATAACACAAAAACTCGTCAAAGACCGTCGAGTCAAAGCACAAGCCGTCCAATCCGCGTCGAAAAAGGCTTTGACACTAAGATCTGCATTTACGGATAGTAAAATCCCTTGTCCTGGGTTGCTCCTGAGATATCGTACGACCCGCAACGTACCAAACCAATATTTTTGTTGCGGTTTCTGCAATGATCTGCGCTAAGACATGAATGATATAAGGTAACTTCAATCTGGTAATGGTCAAATAAACAAGGCGGTCAACTAATCTCTGATACCCTTTCGGATCGTCATGGTAATCTTCACCAGCCGCCGTCAGTTGATGGTGTTGCTCAACCAGAGTCGCCACAGGTCTACTACTTAAAAAACCACATTCTCGCGAAAAAACACACGTATATTTTCTCTGAGATAAGTAAATACCTTTGGAGGAACGGGCAACTTCAATGCCAAAAAAGTATTTCAAATGTCCCAAATCTTTCATTCGAAAACATTCCCCAAATAACCTTTAAATCGAGTTATAGCTTCACCACACCTATAATCAAATCATCCACATAGACAATCACATAGATTTGGAGCTCGCCATGAATCAACATAAATAATGAGTAGTCAGACCTTTCTTGTACAAAACCATATCCCATGAGTTCAACACTAAGCTTCGAGAACCAACATCTCAGGGCTTGTTTTAAACCGTATATCGAATTTCTTAACTTGCAAACCTTGTTCCCATCACTACCATAAAACCCGCTGGAAGCTTCATAAACACTTCCTTCTCCAAATCCCCATGTAAGAAGGCATTGTGGACATCCATTTGATAGGTTCCCCAATTCTTCGAAGCCACCACTTTAAGAAAAATACGGACCGTGGTCATTTTCACCACCGAAGCAAACGTCTCGTCATAATCGATACCCTCCTTTTCACGGTTTCCAAGAGCCACTAAACTCGCTTTATATCTTTCGATTGACTCGTCTGAATTATACTTGATAGTATAAACCCAACGACAACCAATAGCCTTTTTACCCACCGGTAAATATGTTATATCTTAAGTCCTTGCTTTCTCTTGCGCATCAATTTCAATCGCCATCACATTCCGCCACTTCTCATCCAATACCGCCTGTTCAAAACTTTGAGGCACAACATTCACTGTGATCGCATCAAGAAAAGCCTTGTGTTCCTCACAGAATCACTCACATGAAACAAAGTTTGCAATCAGACATCGCTGTAATCCCTTTTTCCGTATGGATACTCAGTGAAAATACATTTACGACTCTATTTCGTTATCACTGCGTACCACTTTAACCCGTTTGCAAAATTATCTCTCCATAATCGCAAAAATTTTGCAACTTTGTAGAGACTTCTCGTTTCTCTGCCATCAAGAAAATGCATATTGCTCGTGAACAATCATCTACGATCGTCAAAAAATAAGAAGCTCCAAAAATAGACAGAGTTCGATATGCACCCCAAACATCATAATGAATCAAATCAAAATATCAGCTGCTTTATTATCACTTTCATAAAACACAGTCTCGAGTTTGCTTTTCTCCGAAACAAGTATCACAAACCGCATTCGGATCAGTTGACTTAACCATACTAATAGTGTTTGATAAATAAGATAAATCTCGGCTTGAAGGATGTTCGAGACGGTGATGCCACAAGTATTTAGAACACATACTTGCTACTGCTTGATTCACTACTCCACCAATCCCTCCACGGAAAGTGTAATCACCGCCGCATTCTTCACCTGCACCAATCAAAATCGTCTTTGTATGGTCTTGTAACACACACATATCAGCCGTAAACGTAATCGATGAACCCTTAGTTACCTTTAACAATTTGGCCACCAAAATCAGAGAAAATTTCAAAGTTGGTGCATACAATACTCCTCTTAGCTACATATCTCCCCCTAAGCACATATCACCTTGTTTAATTGCCAAAGCACAATCCCCATCAGGTAAACCAATTGAACAAGACATTATGTTGACAACGTTACTCAAATAATGTGTATTCCAAGTCATATGATGTGATGCTCTGGTATCAATTATGAAATCAATATGTTTACCATTACCATTCAACTTTTCGGCTTGATCAAGACGCGAAGTGTTAAGGAATTTGATAAATGTTGTCCAATGTTCATCGTTCAGCTGTGGAAGAGACTTCTTGTCATACTCTGAATCACGTCTCGCTACATGAGCTACAACAGCTCCTGATGGTGCCACCACTTCAGCCGCATTTCCCATAACCACACCGCGTTTGCTTTCTGATACGTTCCACGTCCTCTGCCATAGCTTTCGATCACTCCTTGATGTTATCGTATTTTACTCGTTTTAGGAGTAGATTTTAGATGCGTTTTCATGGTTTAAGTATTGCATTAAGAGTCTTTAGGGTTAGTTTCCAAGACATTTGAGTGTTTCGAGTCTAGAGTCCTTAAGATGTATATATTCGCATGGCATTCCCTCTCTTTACCCTTTTTCAGGTCATGTTAGATCAACAACAGAAGGACGAACCCGACCAAACCAAGCCCCGAGTCAAGAAGCGAAAAAATGCTATTCTCAGGAGCATATCGACCCACGCGTATCGACCCACGCTTGGTCCATACGAGTCACAGGGAATCCAGAGGCAAGTATCGATCACCATATCGACCGACGCGTCATTTGTGCAGGTCGATACCTCCATACCAATCCCAGCGTATCGACCTGAGCATGGTCGATACAGACCACAACAAGATCCGTCTCCGCGTATCGACCCATGCCCAGTTTGCTCAGCCCGGTACTGTCTTCGAATCAAGAAGAATTTCACAAACCAAACCATATTTTTCCGGTTTAGCCAGAACCGATTTCTAATTAGTATTTAAGCAGCATTGTTCTTGTAAAAACCTAGGCTTTGATCTAGAAAAACCTCTCTTTTGTTCTTAAGAAAAATTGATGAATCTTTGTTCTTAGACTTTGGATTTAAGTAAAAGATTGCATTTTTCTTGCTTATCTCTTCTTTCTCTTCATGATCATGGTTTTCTTTCATGTATTTGCATGTCTTAAGCCCATGATTAGTGAGTAGTTTTATTTGTGGATCATGGGTTAGGGAGATTAGAGATGTTTTGATGTTGATTGTTGATGCTTATGGTTAGATTCATATAGATTCACATGTTTAGAAGGTACTTATCGCTAGATTAGACTTGACAAATCAAAATCTAGACCTTTAGGATTTTGTGCCCGGAAGGTGTTCGACAAAATGCCTAAGAGAATTCTAATCATGCATTTCACTCTTAACCTATGGGAATAGATGATTAAGGTAATTTTTTGACATTTGAGCTTGAGTTTAATGATTGATGATGACTTGATTACTATTGGGAGATTAGTTGATTAAGTAGTCATTAAATGGATTAGTATCATGGGAATGGACTAATTGATCTTGTGTGCTTTGTCATTGAATGGTTCTTAATTATTGATTCTAGCATCTTCAATTTTCATCTTACATCTCTTAATCGATCATCCTATCTCGTTGTCCACATGTCTCTTTTGTTTGATCTTTGCTTAAGTAGTTTTAGTTCAACCTCAATCCCCTATATTGGTTTAGCTTAATTGTAGATTCTATATAGCTTAGTG
Source organism: Anastatica hierochuntica (assembly GCA_900406275.1). Lineage (NCBI taxonomy): Eukaryota > Viridiplantae > Streptophyta > Magnoliopsida > Brassicales > Brassicaceae > Anastatica > Anastatica hierochuntica. The sequence goes on from OVAN01015094.1 coordinate 7,902, forward strand.
TGTTAAGTGTTGCTCCTTGTGGTTCGACCCCTTTCTATACTACAAGAGACTATTCGTGCTCTTGCGGTTTAGTTCGGGTTTTTTTTATCCGGATAGAGAACCTCTAAAATTCTCTCATCAAGATTTGGCGCCGTTGCCGGGGAGCAATATTTCTAGCCATTAAGTTTTAGAATTCTTATTGAGACTAAACCGTTTTTTTTTGTTTGTTACTAATTTTTTTCGAGTTCTCTTTTGTTTTGAAGGTACCAAAACAAGAATAAAGGATGGAGATGGCTTTAAGCAACACAATCTTTGGACATTTTTAACTCTTATCGGCTAAGCTAGACACCTTGATTCAAGCTAGTCAAGGGACCATGCTCCAAAGGCACTACCATAGGCCATACTCAAACCATGAGCCTTACAACTTCTCAAACCAAGATGGCTTTCTCTTTTACAAGCCACAACAACAAGGCTATGAAGCTACTCATCAATTCCAAAGCCAAAGATATTTTTCACAAATGGAGTACTTCAACAATAAGGCACAAGCTCTCAAAACCAAGGAGGTCCATCTAGTCCATTATCTTTAAGGGATGAGAACACTAAATCAAACAAATCATTGAAGGACAAAAGAGAACAGATGTTGAGCTAAACAAAAGCATGGAAGAGATAAACAACAAGGTGGAAGTTGTTTTAGATGATATGAATGTGAAGATTGAAGGTCTTAGATCTCGTGCCATGGAACTTGAAAGGAAAATAGCACAAAATATGCCCTCCCTTGAGAGTTATGAAGAAGAAATCTTCGTGGAAAACCCCGAATCTTATCCAAGAGATTATTGTTGCACCATTGAAGAAAAATATGATTATGAGAAGGAATACTTCTTGTTTGACGTTGATATGTCTACAATGGAACTTCAAGAGCTATTTGTTCATGAGATTAGAGATGATTGTGTCAAAAAATGGAGGAAGGGCTTTGAATGGTAAGCTTGTTGGGGACACTTGTGAGAAAGTCTTGACTGTGGCTTGTGCTCAAGAAGCAAAAGAAAGCTCTAAAGTTGTTGATGGACTTCTGAGTAAAGAAGAAGAACTCATGGGGAATGAAAGAGATCACACGGCTAAGGACATAACTACAAAGGTTGATCTCAACTTAGAAATATTACCATATCTCCCTTTTCCCGGAAGATTCAAGAAGCAACTCCTTGAAGAAAGCTACAAGAAGTACTATAAACATCATCCATCTCCTTTTGATGCTAAATTATTGGAGATTGCTAAAGAGAATCCAAAGTCGGATAATTTTCTTAAGGATCTTGTTGTCAAGAGAGTCAAGCATGAGGAGATATTGAGAAAAAAATAGTATATTGCCTCCCAACAAAGAAGACAAGAAGCTTCTTAAGCTCAAGAACCCCGAAAAGTTTAGGGTTTCATGCTTGCTAGAAAAGATACATGAAGAAGAAGCTTTGGTGGACACCGGAGCGAGTGTGAATGTGATTTCTCTTGACATGATTAGGAAGTATGACAGCAAAGACTCGATCAAGCCAACACCTTCTATTGCTTTAAGTGATTCTTCGATTAAGCAACCTATAGGAAAGCTTGAAGACTATCCCTTGAGGATTGGAGATTGCATAGTTCTCACGGACTTTGTGATTATTGAGATGAAGAGAAAAGTAAAGTATCCTTTGCTATTGGGCACTCCCTTCCTTGAAACCATAGGGAAAAATATAGACTTCAAAATTAAGGAAGTTATTCTTGCCAATGTCGACCCCAAGAAGTCCTACAAGATGGTTAATGCTTATGACGGATATTGTGGGACAATTTCTATACAAGGGATGGGAGATGAAGCGATGGAGGAGTTTGATCTAATTGAAAGCTTTGAATGGTTGTTTGAGAGAGATGACAATGAAGAAGATTCTAAAGAAGTTTTTCTTGGTGTGGTTAAGAAACCAAAGAGACATCGTGGCAAAAAGACAAAAGGCAAGCTACAATTAGTGGTTAATGATGAGAAGAATTTTGATGATTATAGCCTTCACCAATTGTTCTCCCACCAAGAAAGTTATGTCAAGAATGAAAAGACACCACTTGGGACAAAAGATACTCCATGGATGACTCTCACTCCAATTTGCTACAAGGATGGGATTGTTGAGTACAAGATCAAGTGTAAAAGTATCCCTAAGCCTTTTACAAGAGTTTGGAGTGTGATCCCAAAGGAAATGATAGATAAAGTACAAGAGGGTATTGAAGAGATAATGAAGAATGTCATCAAATTTGAGCTTGTGGACAAAGGAGCAAAGAGTTTTGGTGGTTCTCGTTCCACCTCCCACTAGTTCACCAAAAAAAAATGTCAAGCTTAGAGACATTAAACAAGCGCACTTGGGAGGCAATCCCATGAGTATCCTTTGTACATACAAGTTTTAATCGCTTTTCATTTACTTCTTCAAATTGGATAGGGTTGGCTAAGTTTGGTTGTTAATGTGTTTTGATAGCTCATGGATGGTACCAACTCTCATTCCAATGGAGCCCAAGTAACTTGTCTCTTCCACTTCACTCAATGGATTACACCGGTTCTCCTACATTTTGATCCAAGGTACCAATCTTCTTCCATTCTAAATACCATATTTCTTTTGCTTTTGCTTTGTGTGGTTGTTGGTCTCCTTAATCGGTCTTATTCAATTATCGAGACGATGATGAGTAAGTCCCGGGGATGAGAATGTTTGCTAATGACGTTCTTAGTTGTTTTGTTTTCTTTTAACCCTTGAGTCTCATATAGAATGCATTGTAAATAGCTAAGGCCATAAAAATCGAAATTTTTTGAAAAATTCAAATAGAGAGCATGTAGGATGCATTTGCATAGGGGAACAATGATTAGATCGCCTTGTTAGTGGCCATTGCTTAGGAAATCAATCAAAACCCTTGTTAGATGTATCAAGTAGGCTAAGTCAAATCGAAAAAAATAGAAAATCCATGCTTGAAACTCTCGGCTTAATTGTTTGCATCTAATTTTGATCTTGCATGATTTTATTTCAATCCTATTAAACTTAAACTTGAATGAACTTTGAAATTAATCTTGCTTATGGACTTGAAATGCATTAACCATGGATAAACACATTGATACTTGGATTGACTTATCCCTTTTCACCACTCTTAATCAATCCAAGTAGCCATTCTCATTTTAAGAATGATTTCTCACCCTTAACCCAAGCCTTTCTTTCAAACCCCATTGTTCTTCTATGAGTGAGGTCTCTTTTTGTACTTTCATGTGTAAAATCCTGTGAGTATTGTGATGGCTCAGGTTTTCACCCAAGAAACCACTGCAAGCGTAAAGTTAGTACGTTGTAGTGGTTCGGGTATCGAATCCACAAAGACCAATGTGTGCAAAGAACTTTTAGACCAATTACGGGCTAAGGCGGAAAAAGAAGTTTGGTAAGAGGAAACTATATTCGCAGAAAAGAAAGAAAGCAATGAAAACAAGAGTTGTAAAACGATTGGGAGAAGGCGCTAGGCATAGGGTGTTCTCAGGGAATTCATTTCATCAGGATTTTAGATTGTTTATAGGGAAGCAATTAAGAACCATCCTAGCTCAATTCACTAAGTTATAATTAACCTACTGTCGCAGCNAGGGAAGCAATTAAGAACCATCCTAGCTCAATTCACTAAGTTATAATTAACCTACTGTCGCAGCGCTAATTATC
>OVAN01015095.1:0-11563 GCA_900406275.1 Anastatica hierochuntica
CCAAAAGGATTCTTATTCTAAAAAAATTAATAAAATAATGGCTAAGAACCCTTTGGGGTTCTTAGCATTGAACATGCCCTTATGGCTTTACTTTTTCTATTTTCTTTTGTCATTTAAAGAAAAGAAAAAAGTTGCATTGACAAAGCAAAATTTAATTTTACTTAGCCATTAAGAAGCTTTTTACAACTTTTTAGTAAAGGAAAGATGGTTATATAAAGAAGATGTTTATCACAACTTACTCTTCCCCCTTCTCCTCTTCTCTTTTGCCACCAATCTTCTTCTTGTTGTGTGTTCTTACATAGAAACAAAAGAATATGGATGGTCACACAGCTAAAGACATTGGTATGAAGAGAAGTGATTCTGAGTTGGCTTTAGAAGAGTTTCTCACTAAGGTCTTTTCTTCTTCTTCTGCTTTGTCCAAACAAGAATCTATTCATGACACAAACCCTTTAGACTCTTCTTTTGATCTCGTGGACCGGGTTAGTCTTTGGTTTCTTCCTTCACTTGTCTCTCTTTTGTTGCTTGTATCTATATATCAAGTTCCATAGATTGTAGTTAAGAGTCTTGGTTTTTGTTTTTTGGTTGTAGGATTTCAATTGTGAGTTAAGAGATAGTCTTTTGTTTTCTGAGAGTTTGATTAAGCCTGGACCTTTTCTCGATGCGCAGTCCTCAATCTGCGGTATGTACAAGTCGATTTGATTTGATTCCATGTGGTCTTATAGGAAGTGTTGTTGACTTGCAGTTGATATTAATGTTTGTTTGTGTGGCTCTTATATGTAAAGAGAATCTGTCAGCTGATAGTCCAGTGTCAGCTAATAAACCTGAGGCAAGAGGAAGAGCTCGGAGAGCAGCGAGTGGATCTTCTTCTCATGATCATTCTGATGAAGAAGATGCTGAGACAGAACCTGGCCAATCTGAAATGACTAATGATCACAATGATCTAAAACGTATGCGAAGGTATGTTGTTGCAAACCGATAAAAAGTTAGATGTTAAAACACTAACAGAAGGAGATGGTAAGGTGATCACCGTTTGTGATTTGAACTCAGGATGCAGTCAAACAGATTATCAGCGAGGCGGTCAAGAAAAAGGAAGCAAGAACAATTGGCAGATCTTGAATCTCAGGTAAAAGTTAATGAGATTTGAGAGTTATGTTCTGTTGATGATCTTATGCTTTTTCTTGGAAGGTTGATTCTCTCAAAGGAGAGAACACAACATTGTTCAAGCAGCTTATAGAAGCAACACAACAGTTTCGTACCGCTGGAACAAACAACAGAGTTCTCAAATCGGATGTCGAAACTCTGAGAGTCAAGGTATCATCTATCGTTCGTTCTTTCACTTCGCGGAAGTAATAACTCGAATGCGCTAAGGTAAGTATGCTTTCAGGTGAAACTAGCAGAAGATTTGGTAGCTAGAGGGACCCTCACAAGTAACTTGAATCAACTTCTGCAAACTCACCTAAGTCCACCACCACCACATTCCATCAACAGTCTGCACTACACAGGAAACACCTCACCCGCAATTACAGTCCACAGCGACCAATCTCTATTCTCTGCAATGTCACTTTCCGGGCATAACTCAAGCCCCGGACTTGGTAATGTATCCAGTGAAGCTGTTAGCTGTGTTTCAGATATTTGGCCATGACTATCTTTCTTCAAAACATGTAATGATCATTCAACGAACTTCCTGTATGTGTTTCACTATAGAACTAGAAACATAAATGAAAGTGACATGTTCGTTAACTACATACTTTATTGCTCAAAATCCTGCAAAGGTTACACTGAAAGGTATAGATGTATAAGACGACGATACATTACATTCCTATAAGAGAGTTGCTCGAGTCGTATCCTTGAGCATACAGACAGACAAACAAAAAACACTGATCATTAGACTTATCAGTAATGTCTATAAGCTATTTGCGGCGATTCCAAGGACCGCTATGTATGTTGTGTAACATGAGCAGGCAAAACTTACATAGAGAACCAACCTTAGTTGATTAGAGGCGCACCCATCTCCAAATCTTGACCCATAGCACTTGAAATGGAGAATTCATGAGGCAAGGGGATATTTAACTCAGAGCAAACCAGCCGGATAATATTAGCTGTAACTCCTCCTAGAGACATCTTGTTCAGTGTTATTGCAATGGAAAATCTGTTTTTGATGTCACAGAAGCCTGTTGATCCTCCCATCCCCGAATGTCCGAAGCCAACCATAGACCCATCTTGTGAATTTACTCGCTTAAAACCAAGTCCAAACTTTCCATCAGGCATTACTAAGCCACTGTAATCTCCAGCACCCATAAAAGCATCATGGATCCTCGGGTTGCTAAAAATTTTGTGAATCCCATCTTGATGGTCATTAATACTGATCTCAGTTTTGCCAGCAGAACTGCTGGAATCGTTGACTAGTCTGGCTAAACTTTCTGCACTAGACTCTCTCCCGCGACCAGCACGCTTCTCATCATAATGCCTCTTTTCTTGATGACCTCTTGGTTTAAGATTTTCTGAAGCTGCCATCTCTTTACCATTTCTCTTTTTCGTGGTGTCATTCAACGATGAGAATTTCGGAACATGGGTGTGGCTACCAAGTGGTGGCTGGGACAAAGAGGAATGTGGTGGTGGCACTAGGCCGCCATCTGCTAATGTTGCATAGTACCGTGCAAGTGCACGAGCCGAGCAATGTCCATTAGCTGCAGGGATAATGGCTCTGCGCACATTCAATGTGTTAAATAAGACTGGCAAGCTGGTTGCGACTTGTAAGATCTTCTCAGGCTGAAATGTGGAAGGAAGGTCAGGTTGACTGCCAATGGACGGGAGCTTGCTCAATTCATCGGTGTCCAGCATCAATGTGGCAAGCCGAGATTCAACACCTATAGTAAATATATTAGATAAAGTCTTAACAAAACCGGTAGCCTAACTTCCAATATTTGTTATTTACCTGGGGGGATTCCAACGTACAATTCTCCATCAATCTTTAGGGGTTTTACAATGGATTCTTCAAGAATCTCCTGGAACTTCTTTCCAGAGGCATGCTGCTCAAAGTTGATGAAAGCGAGGTTGACATCAATATAGTAGAGGTAAGAGAGAAAAAATTCAAACTTGGAGTCTTGCATGAGTTTTACGCTTAGAAACGCCGGTTAACAATTAATGATATAATTAGTTTACCTCGAGGATTCCACCACATAGCCATCCAAACGTGAGATAGTGATAATACTGCTGACTACCAGGGACTGTTTCAGGTGATGAATTAGCAATCCGTTTCAAACATTCATCCCAGTCACAAATCAGCAGAGGATTTTCTCCTACGGGGTCAAAGGCACTGTGGAGGCCAGACGTATGGTTAAGCACATGATGGACCTGAACCACAACACAGCGGGAGAAAATGTAAGGCAATATCTCAGGATACATTACAAAATAGTTGCATGACAGTGTTTCTCCTTATACCTTTATGGTATCTTTTCCATTTGATCCGAACCCTGGCCATATATCTCCCACGGTCTGGTCGAGCTGGAGTTTTCTGTATCATTAAACACTTGACATTACTAAAGCATGACTAAGCATGAGTTCTGCAAACCGGGTAATGTTATTAACCATGAGACTAATTTGTAAAAAAATAACGCCAACTCGGAATATGAAGGTGTATGAACGAACACATGAAAACTTTTGCAAGCGCATAATGTTGTTACTCACCTTTTGTCGACAAGCCAATGTATCATTCCTGCAGTGACACCCTTTGTCACAGAGAAAACGGGAAATAAACTATCTGGTTGAACTGGACGAGGGTCATATCTTCCAAGCACTCCAGCAGCAGTGTCAATAATGACATTACCATCTTTATATGCACATACCTACATTTAAACATAGCCGAGTTAGAAAATGTAAAATGAAACGAAAGTTGCCTGCAAGCCATAGGTAAAAGAGTCATGTCCACCTGAATTCCAAGTATTTTCTGCATACTCCCAAGTTCAGCTAGTAGCTTTCTCAGTTTAGCTTCCACATCAGAATGGACTGGCGAGTCATGTATCCAATGAGCGTCTACAGTTGGTCCTCGACTGATACTTCTGTAGAATAAAATCATGGTCATACGAGGTATAACACAAGGAGATGATGAAATGAGATGAAAATTCCAAGGGGACTTACCCCATCAGAACAGATTCTGCAAATGGTCTCATGATGTCCAGATAAACAATCTTAACATTCATAGTGGATGAAAGCCCTAAAGAGTCAAAATAAATTAGTGAAGTACTATGAAAAAGCAAATTCCTTTGATGTAATAGTAAAGTAGTATGATTCACAAATCATACCTCTGAGTAGATTAATGACCCTTGCAAAAATAACAATATCACCAGGGAATGCGTCTACCTGCATCAAATGTTTTTATTTAGATATATATAGTCACTAAGAAAGAATATACTTGACAGAAATTTTTTGCTTACCGGATTGAAGCGTTTAACTTCTTTCGGGCTGAGCTGCATCTTCTCTTGTATTACTTTCATATTTTGCGTTCTTTGGTCGTTCAGGGATTTCAGTGTTTTCTATAAAGAGAGGAATCTGTAAGAGCGGATCCATTAAAGTTACCCCAAAAGAGAAAGCAGGGCTACAAAAGAATGAAGTACATTTACATACCAGGGCTTCGTTTGATGGAGTTGAAGATCGGAAGAAGAGACTTGCCACGCTCATCGCCTGATCTGGCAGATCGAGACGCAGCTTCAGTCCCATTTCTGTAAAGGCAGACAAAAGCGCCACTTGGTCTCCCTGTGACATTACGCAGTTAAATTCCAAGATATGGCCTATAGTTCTGCAAGCATATAATATTCACATAACTGGAGCACAGTTAATTCAGTTGCTTTTTCTTGCATTTGTTGATAACACTTAAATTCTACAAATTCATCACTCTAATATCCTACAAGATGATTGAACAATGCGTTGGCTACGACAGAGTGAAAAAGAGAGGGGTAAAGTTTCACAAACCTCTGCCGATGCCAGAAACATTTTGGCTAGTGCTTGTTTCATGGAGTGTGAGAGTTTCTTTGTAAGCCCAAAATCAAGCAAAATAGGACGATGTGGTGGCTCCTTACTAACAAGAAAATTTCCTGCAAAACGGAGTAGAGGTATAATTCTATTGGAGGAAAACTACATATTTAATGGTTAAAGACAGAAAACAATTGGCGAATTCCAGACATAAAGAATAGTGTCAAGGAGCCCATACCTGGATGAGGGTCGCCATTGAAAAATCCATCAACATATATCTGATGGGCATATGCACGAGTGATCTCTTCAACGATCTTTTGTTTATCCACACCATAGGCATCTAAGGATTCCATATCATTCAAACGAATTCCATCCATGTACTCAAGAATGAGTACACTTTCAGAAGACTGTCATTTAGAGCAACAAAGGAGGATTAGGACATAAGTAGTCGAAAACCAGCTTTAGCTTTTAAAGTTGTTAATTTGTAATGCTAAATCTAAATCTAGATGAATATCTAAGGCAGTGGTCTGCTCCTACTCACGCATTTTCTAAGCACTATCACATATAGAAAGCGTGATGCATCAGAGACAACATAATACAGCTATACCTACAGTTAACATGACTGATCCATCTACAGTACACACATAATTCTTTTAGCATTTGGATGTCTTTTGTATTCTCACTGAGGGGGTTAGTGTTTCCACCGTAGACTTAAAATCTGTAAATGAAAATTTCTTATTTTGTATACTTCAGAGTTCGGAGTAGGGAAAGAGCACTAGAGATAAAAACCTGAATTATATCTGGAATTAAGACATCAACCCGATTGTCACTTTGCATTTCATCATTTGTCTTCTTGCATCCGAGATTCTTGGATACAGTTCTAGTATTTTCTACATATTGAGAAACAGAGCAAAAAAAACGGAAAAACTCAGGCAATGCTCTTCTCATTGACGTGTGCAGATGAATATCAACCAAAGCAAAGCCTATCTCAGAAGCACTAGCTCATCCCGCAATTTTGATTATCGATGACAACAAAGCATAGGGCATTATTTTTTCTCATGAGATGAAATTAAAGACTATCCACTTAGTATTCAAGTGAAGCATACCAGCTTCAATATTGAAGTCTAGTTCTCTTGGAGCTTCCTTGCACCATTCATCTATCATGGGGTTAAAATCGTACTGCGGTTCTGCCCATGCAATCCAGTCAACAATGGACTTTGCATTCTTTAAGTCCTGTTAAGAAATGAAAAGAGAAGAGGAGTTGAAAGAAGTGTCTACAGTCATATAATAGCTATATGTTTCCCATTGTTCATATCAAAATGAGAATAAGACTAGACCTCCAATATAATTGCTCTAATGCCATCATGCTGAACTTTAACAACAACATCCTGGCCATTAGCTAGAGTTGCACGATGAACCTGTGCTATCTACAAAACAGACAGCTCACTATCAATAAAGTGCCCTCATAAGCATTTGGCATAAGTCGGCTTGAAGGTATGTGCATCCCAGATTCAAACAGACTTCAGAATTTTACCGAAGCAGTTGCTAAAGGTTCGTCAACAAAGTCAGTGAACAGAACATCCATGGAATGCCCTAGTTCTTTTTCAATGGTTCGACAAACCTGAGAAAATAAAGTACAAATAGAGCTTAGTTAATCAACGAGGAAACCATATTATAAAGAAAGAAGAAGTCACATATCAAATAACTTCAAAATCGATATAACTTTTTTCGCTTCTCTATATATCCTACAATGTTATAAATTACGGTATACCAACAACCTCCTGCAACGGACGAGGAGGAAGTGAGTCCTGCAACTGCTTGAGAAGAGAGATATAAGCCTGAGGAAGAACATCAGCACGAGTAGATAGATACTGTCCTAATTTCACCCATAGACCTTCCAATTCCACTATCAAATTCAAAACTCGCTTAGCATTACGATCATGAGCTTTTTCCCATAAAGCCGGAACTTTCGACTTCTTAATCCACTTCTCTCTTTGCTGGACACCCTTCACTCGAAGAACAAACAAATTTTGACTACACAAACACTCAAAAATATAGAGGAGAGAGAGAGAGAGAGAGAGAGAGAGTGAGAAAGCAGAGACCAAAGCTTTACCTTATAATCAAGGTAGATGATGATAGCTACTGAGAAGACTTTCACTCTTCTTCTGTAAATGTTTCCCCAACCCATTGATACAAAGTTACGCCAAGCTCTCTGTATATTTGCTAAGACCCTAACGAAAAACGATAGGAGACGATCCAACGCTACTGACCACCGATTATTCTACAGAAATCATCACATCAAAAATGAGATTTTTCGGATTATTCAAATTCGAAATCGAACAAAAAACTGAGAATTGGGTTAGAAAAAGCAAAAATACAGAGAACCCAGATCATAAAAAGCTCGAAAACAGAGAACCCATATCGTAAAAAGCTCGAAGACAGAGAACTCAGATCATAAAAAGCTAAAAAACAGAGAACCCAGATCATAAAAAGCTCAAAAACAAAGAACCCAGATCATAAAAAGCTCAAAAACAAAGAACCCAGATCATAAAAAGCTAAAAAACAAAGAACCCATATCGTGAAAAATGAAGAATCAGAAGCAAAAAATTGAAAATTCACCTGGAATGAACCAGAATTGAAAGGACGAAATCGCGAATTCCGCATATAAAATAAGCGAGATACGTGAATAAGAATACTCAAAACGTTGAATTATCTCTTTGGAAAATTCCTTAAAATGTCTTTTGGTAGGTAAGAGCTCAACGTTAAGAATCCGTCTAAGAAAGATGAAGACAAAAGAGATCTTCAAAAACGCGTTATGCGTTTCCTTCTTTTCCCTTAGCGAAGCATTGAATCTATACCGTAGATTCTTGTGGGACCCACACACACACACTCTCTCTTAGAGTATCTTATCTGATTCTTATGGGCTTTTTATTACGCACGTGATAGGCCCAATAAGGCCCAATTTGATTGGTGTTGATTGGGCCACGTAAGTGCCTTCGGTTCAAACCTACGTTCACCTAATACAAACCAATCACGTAAGATGCATTTAGTAACCAACCTAACCCATTCACATCCACACACATGCCACATGAATTTATTATGTGTGTTCCATATGTTATAAAAAAATTTTCATAAAAAAAAAAATTAATCCTAGAAAAACTAATATTATCATTTTATTCGTTACAAAAACTAAAAAAAATATTGAAAAACTAAAATTTTTAAATTTTTAAACAAACTATAATTATGTAACAAATTTCGAAAAAAAAAACTAAAACTAAAACACATAGACCAAAAATGATTAATAGGCTAAGCGAGAAAACATAAATTTTTGGACTTTTATACGTAAAAAATTAGTTCTAAAATTTTTAATTTGGTTATTGATCGGATCTTGTGGAAACAGTTAATTTTTTTTTTAATTCGTGATTTTAAAAAAATTGTAGTCGTTTTTATAACACAAAAATTATATTTTGTGAACAAAAAGATAGGGAAAATTTACTAAATACTACTTTTTGATGCAACTATGCTTAGAGAAAGATCTTATGAATAATTAATCAAAAGTTATCTTGATATTTTTAAGAAAATTTAATTAATCATATACAATTGCATATATTATTTCATGTTTCATTATAAAATGTAGCTAACCAACTTAGAATATTTTGGAAGCATATTAAACTATACAAAAAAAAAAAGAACATGGTTTCAACAATTCAACTTCTTCTTCTTCTTCTCTTCACTATACTAACTCACAACTCTAGCCTTGAAGATGATCCTTTCAATGAACATCTAAACGGTTTCTTCTTACCTTTTGAATCAAATCTCTACGTTGAAATCACCATTGGAACACCAACAAGAACCTTCAACCTCAAACTAGACTCTTCTACACATCTCACATACCTCGAATGTGATCTTTGTGATGATGATCACCAATGCTCTCCTTCCTCCAACGAAGACACAACCTCACGCTACAACGCGAAATCTTCCACCACTTTCTCTTCAATCTCATGCAATAACTCTTCTCTTTGTCCTCATCTCTCCACTAATCATAACAATGCAACAACAACAACAACTTCTTTCTCTCTTCTTTGCACTCCTTCAAACTTTTGTCGTTACGATGTCTCTTCTTTTAGCGTAGGCTATCTTGTTTCCGACACTCTTCAGTTAACTTCTTCAATCACTGACCAAGAAAACTCTCTTTCTATAGTTCGTGGGTTTGTCTTTGGCTGCGGAACTAGCAATAGTCCGCAGCCAAATGACAATGAAGGTGGTGGCGTCGACGGGAGAGTGAGTTTAACGACTCATCGTTTCTCACTTCTCTCTCAACTTCGTATCACAAGATTTTCGCATTGTTTATGGCTTTCCTCCGCCGGTTCTCGTAACTACATCCGCCTTGGTTCGGCGGCTGAGTATGGCGGCGATATGACGTTGGTTCCGATGTTAAACACGGCGGAGGGGAACTCTTACTCCTATCACATTGCTTTCTACGGGATCAGCCTTGATCAAGAAAGGTATGATAATATATCTCATTGGTATTTTTAAAAGAGAACATTAAAAATAATAATCCGTCTATTAAAAAGAGGAGATCACGGATTCAAACTGCGTTAGGAGGGGTTGACTCGCCAAAAGCGAATATCTAACATGGTCTGACCCCGTCCTGAGTGATTAAGGGTCACGGGCTTTGAACCTCCTGATTATGAAAAAAAAAAATCCATGTCATTGTGTGCGATATTCACATGTTTTTACCTATCACAAATCTTAAAACAATTGTGATATGTTATATAGTTAAACCTTTACAAATTAATAAGGGTGGGACAAAAATATTTTATTAATTTATCGAGAGATTATTTTGCTCAAAAGTTTATTTTTGGACCGAAAAAACTTATTGGCTTATCGAAATATTAATTTATCGAGATTATATTGTACCTTTTTCTGATGGAAGAAATATTTTATTATAAGGTATTAGCAAATGTTGATCTTAGTTTCAACGATAGAAATGAGAGGTTCGGTTGGAGTTAACAAAAAAAAAGTGTTTTTTATATAATAAAAAGTAGTGTATTTTGTTTGTTTAAATGTAAGTACCCAACATATTTACCTTTTTTATATGAATGTGAATTTCATTTAAAATAATAATATATATTACACATACAAAGAACATAACTAGTAGTAATATATTTGTTTTTTTTTATCATGAACCTTTGATTTTTAATTAGAATGATAGGAACAAACGAGACAAGTCCAATAACAATAGATGTTGGAACATACTATACACGTCTAGAGACATCACTCTACGAGGAGGTGAAAGAAGAGCTCATGACACACATTGAACCAACGGTTGCATACGAAGTTAATGAACTAATGTGTTTCACAACCGAGGTTGGGTTAGAGATAGAGTCATTACCTAAACTCACTCTCCATTTCCAAGGGTTCAATTACACAATGTCAAACAAAGGACTTTATCTTCAAGATACTCCATCTTCTTTTTGCATGGCTTTGGTTAAATCATCTGTGGAAGATGATGAAAAGATTGTGCTTGGAGCATCAGGACTTATTGATCATGTTGTTGGGTATGATACTTCAGAGAGGATGCTTGCCTTTCAACAAAGAGATTGCTTGGCTGATTTTGTAGATGGTATGTAGTAGTAGTAGACTTATTTTGAGTTTTGAATTAGTCCTTTTTCATGACCTAAAATAATTGTTTTCTGATTATTTGTATTTGATAACCGGTTTATCATTCACATGTCATGTCATACTCTTAAAAATCATCATTGGAAGATGTTAAAAGGAATGTGAAAACTTAGTTAATGAGTAAGAAGAGCCGGAATAAGAAGAGCTGGTTTTGAGATCACATATTTATTAAAGACCGCAATCAAGAGAAACAATGGGTTTGTTTCTATAAAGCCGAGGGTGGCAAACTCATGCTTATTTTGCGGTTATGAATAAAGTTTCCAAATAAATAAAAAATTATATAAAAAATTTGTTTAAAGAGTAATGTGTAATGTTTTCCACTACCGAATTTTGACAAAAATAGCAACTTAGTGACCAACATCACTAGAATAATTAGCAAATTGAAACACGAAAACACTCAAAATTTCAACCAAAAAAAAAGGTAAAGCAACAATGAAAAAGGTTTCCAAAAATGTATCTTTGCTTTGAAGCTTAGATTTGTATACATGTCCCGACCAAAATATATGGAAGGAGATAAGGGCGGTGCATTTTGTTGGCCGTCGCCACATTTTTTTAGTTTCCATTTATTTAACAAGATATGACTTTAGTGAATTAACGTATATGTGTTTATATATAAATGTGCGCAAGTTCTTAGAATTTTGTTTTTTATAACCGGAAGGTTTAATACTCACGGAGCGAGATCTTGAATTTAGTGAATTAACCTATATGTGTTTTATATATAAACTAGTATTATGCCCCTGCTTTGCAGGGGCTCTTTTTAAAAATAAATTTTAGTTTTCATTTGAAGTCAATTGCGAAATTAATTTTTAAATGGTTTTTTAAAATATACAAATATGTTCTTCACAAAAACTAATGTTCTGTGAACATGTTAATGATTGATAATGATATGCGAAATTTACCAATTTTATAAGTG
>OVAN01015096.1:0-11563 GCA_900406275.1 Anastatica hierochuntica
TATGTAAGCCGGGATTAGTCACCGCACCCCCTAAAACCGAGAGTAAACCTAAGTCTTGCCCAAAACCCAGCACACTGGTCTCTAACATCTCTAGGCATGATATTTAACCGATACGAGAATCTTAAACCATGTCTCTTTTTTCATATCAAAACGCTCAGGAAATTTCCCGGAATCTCCTAACACACTAAAACGAGCAACACATAGAACGATCAACAAAAAGAGTTAGATACGAGATGANTAGATACGAGATGGCAACTTGTATTCTTCCCTCTACATTTCGACAAATCGTAAAACTCATACGCTAAACAGCATCGTTCACTAACATAGAAACCGCGAGAGCGGCGGGGATTCGAAGCCACAGACGGCCAATCCCATTAATCTAAAAATGGCCACGCTCGGCCTAAACATACGCAAACGGCCACACGCGGCCAGAAAACAAACTGACAATAAGAAAGGGAACATATTCACGCTATGAAGAAACTAGATATCGAAAACTCGTTTACATCGGATGGGTTCGGGCACTTTTCCACCGTATCGTCCTTGCACCGAACAGAGTTACCGACTTCCTTCGGGTCCAGAGAAACAAAAATAGGATCCCAGTGACTCCGAATCATTCCTCCGATCGAAGGATTGAAGACTCCACGTTCTCGCACCTATGTTCGGTTAGCCCATCTGTCTCGGCATGATAGAAGTAATCGGAACCCTGGGTACGTCGCAAAGTGCCCACCGAATCACAGCATTCTTTAAACTCTCGAAAGGATTAACATGGGTACTTATACTCGTCGAAGTCGGTTGCAAACTGGGTCGAACGTTTGGCTACGACTGAATCTTGTCGAGCGGATAGCTTCACCTCTTCAGCCTACTGAGACAAGGACCCTCCGTCCATAGATATCTGAACCTCGGTCATTGCTCCTTTGGTGACCACCAAGGCAAGATCCCTGTCGTAAATGCCCATCAATGAATCGAGGGAGCTCGTGGTCTTGGCAAAACAAACCTGAGAATCGGCGCGCGAAACGACTCATGATTCATTCATGGCATCCGTGATCCCCCGACTTGATGAACTTTCTTCGCTTTGAGCCCGACGCCGGAGGTAAGGCAACGCTAAGGCTTTCGCCACCCTATCCTTCTTTTCCTTGACCAACGAACTCGCAGTCTTTCCGAGACATCTCTCAAGCTCACCGTTCCGAGCTTCCAACCGAGATAACTCAAGAGAACGAGCACCATCTAAACCATAAAGGTCTCGCTGGAAAACAGGTCGTAAGAACCTTAACTCCAGGACGAACTACGAAAGGCTTGATCCCTTCCACAAGGGTACGTAGGCAGCTTCTATGAGGCGCAACCCCAATCCTATCACATTCAAATACTCCATGGGATCTTCCGGAATAATATAATCGACAAAAGTTTTTGAGAAAGGAAAAAGCACTCTTGGCCGTAGATTCCGATTAAACACACATCACTCGCCCGCAAGAATTATTCCTAAAACTTGCAGACTGGAGAGCTAATTGTTGGTGTCAAAAACGGTCGTCTTGAATCAACGTCCAAGATTGCATCTCTAATCAAACTTACTCGGAAACACAACCAATGTCTAGACTTACTGTCGTCTAGACTTACCAACGTTTAGACTTAACGACGTATAAACTTACCATTCTCTAGACTCACCGTGGTCTAGTCTTAACGTCGTCTAGACTTATCGTCATCTAGACTTACGGTCATCTAGACTCACCTTCGTCTAGACTCGCTGTCATCTAGACTTACCGTCGTCTAGACTTACCATTGTCTAGACTTACTATCGTCTAGACTCATGGTTGTCTAGACAAGTCTCCGAGCGACGAGAAGTCATCCATATCGACTCTTCTCGACCAAACTACGGAACCTCACGTATAGCTAATCGTGGACAATCATTCAACGAAGTTCAGCCATCGACAAACGACTAAGCACTGAAACACTAAAGTTAACATCCGAGGTTTCTGAATAACTCCAGAAAGAACCCGAGATACAAGTTTCGGAACGATACGAAACCATCGTCTGCATCACATAAATCGAATCGTTTCGGAGAAACATACAGACGGGGCGTCTGTCTTAGCGCAAATTGGCGCCAAAGCCAAGATAGAGCGTCTGTCTTGGAGCCAATTGGCGCCAAGGCCAACACAGATTGTCTGTCTTGGCGCCAATTGGCGCCAAGACCAAGATGGAGCGTCTGTCTTGGCGCCAATTGGCACCAAGGCCAAGACGGAGCATCTGTCTTGGCGCCAATTGGCGCCAAGGCCAAGACAGAGCGTCTGTCTTGGCGCCAATTGGCGCCAAGGCCAAGATGGAGCGTCTATCTTGGCGCCAATTGGCGCCAAGGCCAAGACGGAGCGTCTGTCTTGGCGCCTAGGCCAAGATGGAGCGTCTGTCTTGGCGCCAATTGGCGCTAAGACACGGACAACGTTCAGCCGTTATCCGTTGACTGAACCACGTCCTTTCCGATCATCATCTTCTTTGAATCGTAATTTGATCATCTCTCGTTTCGTCTCGATTGGAGTTTTCGTCAAACCATTGCGACGATAATCGTAAGGATTCATCTTTCCCGTGGGATTCTGTATCGATCGTATAAAACGATGACGGTTAATATAAACATCAGAAGAGTCTAAACCATACGATCGGTCTTACCATTCAACGAGACTATCACCGCATGATCTTACGAGGAATGGTTTCTCCGAAAGAAATCGTAAAAGTCACTTAGCCGCGAAACAGTACGAAAGGGCCCAAACCGCGATAACAGTCCACTTACGATTTCAGGCGAGAACCCGCCAATTTACAATGACGGTTTACTAGGGTTTCGCGATTAAAGTCAAGATTCGAGATAAATACGGAAAATCGAGAAGATAAGGAATGATCTCAAAAAAGGATATACGCGAATCAAGGAAAAGGAATATTTCCACGAAGAGATAAGCACGAATTGAGGACGAAAAAGGAAACGAGCTAAGCCCACGAAGATCTATATGAAGGGTGCAAAGGATGATGAGAAAAGGGGACAGAAATTTCGAAGGACTTCTCGTCATTGCAAAACACTTAGAAAAAACTAGGGTTTCTTATCTCTGTATTCGTTAGCGAGCTGCGTCTCAACTAGGTAACGAGTTTATGCTGTAGTTCTAGGGATTCTTCGCCAGCAGATCTTGCGGCCAAGGCTTAAACACCGGTTGCGCACGCTCAGACCACGAATTCGAATAAGATCCCTCTTTAGTTTCTTCGTTAACTGTGTTTGACGAGTTGTTCTTCGTTTACTTTCATATTGTTCTTCGTTTACGATTCTGTTTAGATCTACGATTTACTTTCGTATTCGTGTTATTCTTCGCTGACGTTTTACTTATCCGAATCCTGTTACTTTATCATTGTTATATGCATCTCGCTTCGTGACCTGTCTCGTATTTATTCCATCCTGTCACATCTTTGTTTCGTAGTTTGAATCTTATTTACTTCAATATCGCAGTCTGTTTTCGTATCTAATTTACTCACGATTTCCATCTTATTGTCTCCGCAGTTTAATTTCTAATCTTAACTTAAATTCTCGAATTCATCGACTGATCTTGTCGCTTTTTGGCCACAGAGAATCCGTGAACCACATAACATTGACAGTGTGAATTTCGGTTCCCACAAATCTCTTATTTTTCTTTTTTGTTTTTGTACTTTCAGGTGCATGAACAAGCCTCGTACTAGAAGCCAAGGGATCGCTTATCTTCTCGAATTTGAGCCGGAACCTGCGCGTCAAGAGAGACATAAGAAGAAGGAAAAGCTTGCTGGAGGTTATTGAGGAATTTGAGTTTGCTGAAATCATGGGTGATAAAATGGGAGAACTCATTCAAGTTCATCAAAATCCTCTCTTTCCTGAAGTCCTTCCAAGAGGTGATCCACCTACTAGAGGTGGTGCTAATGCTGGTGCTCAGCAAATTGGCCAGCAAAATGTTGTAGCTGAGGGGCAACGATGCGCAAATCAACCTCAGGGAGGATGACTCTGGCGCAATATTACACTCTGGAGGCTTTCTATGCGAGTCATGTTAGGATTCGTCTGCCTCCCATAGAGAGAAGAGACTTAAAGATCAAGATTGATCTCATTAACTTGGTGCAGTTAAATCAGTTTCATGGGTTGCCATCACAGAACCCAAGGCACCATCTGGATAAACTTGAAGCCTTCTGCAATACCATCTGGATAAATTTGAAGCCATCTGCAATACAATCTATCACAACGTAGTACCTGTTGAAGCTCTAAAATGCAGGTTGTTAAGTTTCTTTTGAATGACAAAGCTACGAGATGGTATAACAGTCTAGAGCCCGATTCTTTGATAACATGGGACAAGATCAAGGCTGCCTTCCTTGGGCATTTCTTCATGAAATCGAGCTCTATGTCTCTCCGAAACAAGATTGCAGGATTTCACCAATTGGGTTATGAGAGTTTTCATTTAACTTTGGAAAGATTCAAGGAGTACCTCAATGATTGTCCTCATCATGGGTTCTCAAATTGGAATCTCCTCAACATTTTCTACAATGGAGTTGAGGAGAAATATCAGAATGCTATGGACACCACGAGCAATGGTGAATTCATGACCAAGACTGTGGAGGAAACTTATATGCTAGTAAATAACATGGAGAATAGTCAGGCCAATCGAAGGTCAAACTATGACCGTGGTATAGGAGTTGTATCATCAGATGCGAAGAGAATTGATGATCTGCAGTCAAAGCTCGATGAGCTAATGAGGAAGGATTAGCTAGGAGTGAACTTTGTTGGGGGAGCTGAATGATGCACATGTGCTTCAAGAGCAGAAGATGGGACAGATGTGTCAGGAGTTTATGTCTGAGGAGCTGAATTGTGGTCAAGTAGATGTGAACTACATTGGAGGTTAAGGGAACTTTAGTAATAGAGGTTTAAAACAACAAAACTAATTCTAGAACAAGAATCAGAGTGTCTTCAACTCCGGGTATCAGAATAAGAATTAGAACAGTGGCAATCAACAGAAGCAGTTTGGTTCAGGAGGATTCAAGAAAAACTATCAATCGGGGTATCAAAATCACAACCAAGGATAATATTCTGAAGATAGTAATTAGAAACAAATGCTCCACCAAGTGCTGAAAAATTAGACTAAATCTGCTGCTGAAATCAATTAGAAAGTTGATAGCATGTACAGTGACCTTAATGGGAAGTTTGAGGCTATGATTGTTCGAATGAAGATGATGGAAACACAGGTTGCTCAAACTTCTGCAAGCAAAAGAGCTCCACCAGGTGTCATTCCAGCCAAACCAGAGAAGAATCCGAAAGAATACTACAATGCTATTACGGTTCGAAGTGGAAAAGAGGAAACACACTAGTCCAGGACAGAAGGACAAAGATCGATCGATCCCTGCCCTAGGATCGATCGATCCTTGTCCAATTCCACCTCGATAACATCAATCAGACATCAATCAGGGGCAGAGGATTAGTCGATCGATCGATCAAACAAGATTGGAAAAATGCAGAAGTCAGCGATCGATCGATCCATGGTAAATAAAACATTTGTACAAAAGGACATAGATCGATCGATCCCTGTCCTTGGATCGATCGATCCCTGTCCTTGGATCGATCGATCCCTATCCTTGGATTGATTGATCCCTGTCCTGACGTGGGTTCATCAGATTTTCGTGATAAATCGAAGGCACAAAAGGTTGAGGATGAGTATGTACCACCCCCGCCTTATGTTCCCAAGCCTCCGTATCCTTCCAGACCCCGTCAAAAGATCAAGGAACGCGAGTATCAAAAGTTGAAGAATCTAGTCAGTGAATTACATGTGGGATTGCCTTTCGTTGAAGCAGTCAAGATGGTACCTTCTCTTAAGAGGTACATGAAGGAGATTCTTTCAGATCGCATGACCTTAGAACAAGGTGTATCGGTTCTTACTGCAAAGTGTAGCACAATTCTTTAGAATATCACATCAAAGAAACGCGAAGATCCAGGTCCTTTTGTTTTGCCTTGCAGGATTGGATCTCTTACCATCCAGAGATGTTTGTGTGACTTGGGCTCTGGAGTTAGTTTGATGTCGTTGTCTGTCTCGCAGTGGCTGAATATGGTGAGCTATAAGCCCACGAAGATGTCTTTGATACTTGTTGATAGATCAATTCGGAAGCCAATAGGTATTCATGATAACATTCGTGTTGGTGTTGGGAAAGGCTATGTGTACATTGATTTTGTAGTCTTGGAGCTTGACGAAGAACCCAAGGATCCTATCATCTTGGGTAGACCATTCTTATCTACTGCTAGTGTTGAGAGTAACATAGGTCATGGGAATTCCCCAGGCTTAGATGGAGTACAACAGTAAGATTTCAAAGCAGGGGAATACCCAGAAGCAGGAAGCCAGACGACGTCGCATAGCCGGAAGCCGGAAGTCAGATGATCTTGCATAGCCGGAAGCCAGAAGCCGGAAGTCAGCCCACCACCGCCTCACCTCTATTTTTAATATTTAAATTAATAAACAATGACGTGTATTTTAGATATAGATGCATATATCATACAGATAATCATGATATATCCAACTTTAGAGGGATAATCATGAACTACATGTGTAAATACAAAGCTTAAGGGCAAAACGTGTACGCACGAAACCCTAAGCCAAGAAATCAATACAACAAGCAATTCTCTCGCCATATTTGATCTCAAAGCTTAGTACAAATCTCTTTTCATCTTTTATAAACATTCATTGTCCTCCAGCTTCCGTAGTGCTACAAAGAACGACCAAAATCACCCATAACAGTTGGCGCTAGAAAGAGGGGAGCTTTCAAAAAATAAACAACTACGTGACGATGGTTGGAGATAATCATGAATCAACAAACATCACGACAGCACGAGCAGAGCTCACCTACTAGGAGAGATGGAGCAGCTTCAAAGGGATCAGACTCCAACTGGAGCTGATGCCGCAACTGCAGAGCTTCAGACCCTGAGTCAGGAGATGGGGGCTCTTGCCAAAACACTCCAAGAGAATACGCAGCGCCTGTAGCAATTAAACCTAGAGAACGAGACCCTTAGAGAGGCTAATTCAGATTTGACGGCAAACCAAGCTACGAATCACAGGTTCAGAGTCCACATACCCCAGATGCCAACTCTGGAAACTCCTCCTACCAATAACCTGGGAGAAAGAGGAAATCTAACAACAATGGGAATCCAGGAGGAGCAAAACCTTTGCTTAAGAGCAAGAAGACCTGATGGACACGAAAGAGCCGCAAGCCGCAAACCTCGCCCCACTCTCTAATGAGTCCAGACGACTGGAACAGATGTTCTCCAACAAGTTTTAGGCACTGCAGTCGGTGATCGAACGACTTCCGGGTTTTGCACCTCCTCAAGGGAAAAGTGCCCTAAGCTCTTTTGCGGACACTCCCTTCTCAGAAGAGATCGCCCTCACCGACATGCTAAAGAAGTTCACCTTCCCATTCATTAAACTGTATGACAAGACTTCCGACCCGAACAATCACATTGCGCAGTACAAGCAGAAGATGCTTACTGTGGCAATCCAGAAGGAGCACAAGGAGGCCGCCATGTGCAAGGGGTTCGGCTGCAGCCTTACAGGGGCCGCCTTGCAATGGTTCATATCGATTCCAACCGGAGCCATAAGGTCCTTTGCTCATCTGGCTGATCTGTTTGTGGAGCAATTTGCTAGAGTAGAGTGACTCCCGAATCCTCTGATGACCTTTATGAGATCAGGCAGCGTAAGGCAGAGCCACTCAGGAGTTGCCTTCACCGCTTCAACAATCAGGAAGTCACAATTCCAAACTGTAATGTTGCCACCAGAATTTATGCCTACAACAGAGGACTTCTGCCTGATAGAGACCTGTATAAGGAGCTCACTAAGTATTAATGGAGAACAATGGAAGACTTGCTCTCCCGGGTCCAGGCGCAGATCAAGTGGGAAGAAGACCTACTTTCCAGGCGAGAATCTCGAGGTCATGAGGACCAAGAAGACGACCAGAGATGACAAGCCTTACCAAAGACTTGCCAAAGATGATGGACAAAAGGGAGCCAATGGATACAAGCCTCTGGGTAAGCCAAACGTCAACATATTCCCATCGGTTCATACTTGGCCAGACCTATCCAACCTGTCCATATCAAGCGCGGAGCTGATAGGAGTCCTAAAAGAGATGGGAGGCCAGGTCAAATGGCCCCATAAGATGAAGTCACCCGACCACAACCGGAATCCAAACAAATGGTGCGACTTCCACAATGACCACAGTCACAGAACGGAGGATTGCATATCCTTGAGAATAAAGTCAACGAGCTGCTCAAGAAGGGACACCTACGAGAATTCCTTTCCAACAAAGCTAAAGAGATGTTGGACAACCAGGAAGAAGGAGTCCCAGCTGGCCGTCAAGCGCCTGATTCCCCAAGGCCCGATAGGGTGATCAATGTCATATCAGGAGGTTCAGAGATAAGTGGCATCATGCATGCCGCCGCGAAGAAAAGCACAAGGTTCGCAAAAAACAATCATAGCACCCCAGAAGTCAAGCGCCAGAATCTCAGCCAAGAAGTCATAAGTTTCACGGCTGGAGGACAAGATGGGATCCGAACTCAACATCACGACGTGTTGGTTATTTCATTATCGGTGGCCAATTGTTTAGTGAAGAGAGTACTTATCGACACTGGGAGCTCTACGAACATACTTTTCCTGGGAGCATACACAGACCTGGGTTTGACCCAGGAAGCCTTGATCAAGAAGACCACGCCGCTGGTGGGCTTCAGTGGGGAAGTCAACCAGACCATCAGAGAGATAGCACTTCCGGTGTGCGCCGGAAGAATCAATCTGTCCACCAAGTTTTCTGTCATAGATTGTCCCTCTGCCTATAACAAGATCATGGGCAGGCCCTGGATACACAAGATGAGAGTCGTGCCGTCAACCCTGCACCAAGTACTCAAGTTTCCAACCCCATGGGGAATCAAAGAGATCAAGAAAATGCTCGATCGTGCTAACAAACCACTTCGAAGGGAAAGACGGCTCCGTTATAGCAATTAAAGAGACTACTTCCCGCATTGCACACTGAAGAGCCGGAAGTGGAACTGTTGGATGACATTCCTCTGATATCCGGAGAGCAAGGCAAAATCCTCAGAATAGGGGCAAGGTTTCAAGAAGGCATACGCCAAAGGTTGATAGACTTTCTCAGATCCAATGCGGATTGCTTCGCCTGGTCCCACGTGGATATGCCAGGAATAGACCCGGAAGTCATAGTCCATAAGCTAGAAGTGGACCCCAAGTACCCGAAAGTCAAGCAAAAAAGGAGGAAGTTCGCTCCTGAACGAGACGAGATCATCAATGATGAAGTCAAAAATCTCTTAGTGGATGGGTTCATTAGAGAGGTCGACTATCCGAATTGGCTAGAAAACGTCAACGTGGTCCGGAAGAAGAACGGTAAGTGGCGGGTTTGCATAGTTTTAACAGATCTAAACAAATCTTACCCCAAGGATCCTTTCCCACTACCCCATATAGACAAGCTGGTAGATGCCACAACTGGACATCAACTGATGAGCTTCATGGATGCCTTTCCGGGTACTACCAAAACCTCATGCTTCCAGACGACCATGAAAAGACGTCCTTCATGACCTCTCGTGGAATCTACTACTACAAGGTGATGTCTTTTGGATTGGAGAATGCGGGATCTTCTTATCAGAGGCTAGTCAACATGATGTTCGCAGACTAAATCAGCCAGACCATGGAAGTCCACGAGAGGAGCATCACCTATACCAACTTACCCAGACGTGGGAAGTAGAAGAAAATTCTAGCACTTGGACCCCTTTGTGGGGGAGGTTCATACCAGCAAAACCAATAAGACTAAGAGTGGCTTCACTGCAGGAAGCAGGCTTCAAGAGGCCAAAGACGCAAGTTAGTGGTTACCTCCGGGTAACAGAATGCCAAAAAGCCAGAAGATACCTCCGTGTATCAAGAGGCCAAAGACGCAAGCTAGTGGTTACCTTTGGGTAACTGAATGCCAAAAAGCTAGAAGATACCTCCGGGTATCAAGAGCCAAAAACGCGTCCTGGGAACCTAAGCATTGTCTAAGGACAAGAAGCAGAACTCCATCAAAAAAGAGATTATCCCAACTTGGAACTCAAGAACTCTCGCAAGACACGGCAAAGACTAGAGACCAATATGCCAGAAGTCAAAAAGCCGGGTATCAACAAAAGACTAAAGGCTCATAACCATAAGTCAACCGGTCAAGGCGCAAAGGCTAGAGGCTAAAAGCCAGAAGTCTGCTGATCAAGGCGCAAAGGCTAGAGGCTCCTAGCCAGAAAATCAGCCAGTCAAGGCGCAAAGGCCAGAGGCTACTAGCCAGAAGCCAGCCGGTCAGGGTGCTAATGATAAAAAGCTTGTCAAAGCGTCATCTCTAAATCTAAGTCAAGAATCTGTTAAGGCAGGAAGACAACAGAGAACTAGAAAAATATTCATAGAAGGCCACGAAGGGCCGAAATACGAGTTTTAAGCCCCGTAGGGCAAACAGAAATAAGGCCAAGAAGGCCACCGAAGAGTTAAGGCCACTAAGGCCATAAAAGTCATTACAAAGCCCACAAGGGGCAGGAGTAAGCCCACGCAAGGGCAGATCACCATCAACAAAAAAAGAGAATAAATCCCACAAGGGGAGAGCAGCTTGATTCTTGGTTCCTGGCCTGGAGGCTAGGTAGCTGGAGAATCAGAAGAGGCAGACTTCTCGACATTTGGTCCTGAGTTCGCTGAGGGTGTAGAAGCCGAGGCAGGAGGAATCTCTGGTTCATCTTCAAAGTTGGGAGCTTCGAGACCATTCTCTTCGGCCTCCGCAATCACCACCATTTTTTAGTTCTCAAACTCCTCAGGCAAGTTCCAAGACTTGGCCTCACCCTTGAGGTAGTCCCTAACCATCTCCCATCGTTTGTGATCCTGGCGCCGTTGACGGCCATGGTCATCTCCTCTGTGAAGGTGGCCACTGATGTGTTCATAATATAACGCATTTTTAGCATCATTTAGTATGTGTTTTAGTTGCATTT
Organism: Anastatica hierochuntica; assembly: GCA_900406275.1. Classification (NCBI taxonomy): domain Eukaryota; kingdom Viridiplantae; phylum Streptophyta; class Magnoliopsida; order Brassicales; family Brassicaceae; genus Anastatica; species Anastatica hierochuntica. The sequence goes on from OVAN01015096.1 coordinate 11,006, forward strand.
AGGTTGTATATAATGCATTTAGGTGTCAGAATTCATAAAGTTTCTAAGTTGAGTCTAGTTTAGGATTTTCGTCTTTGCATTGCATTCTTTTGCATTTGTAGGTANGTGTAACCTTTGGATGAGCCAATTGAGAGCTTGGGATGATGGATTCTTGATTCTTAAATGGTGAAGAAACAAAGAGAATCAAGAGCCAAGAGGAAGTGGTGAAAAGACTATATGCAAATAATACGCCATTCTGACGGTAATTGAAAGAACAAGAAGAAGAAGCTGCCAAGGTTGCTGACCATCGACCTCAGGTTGGCTCCCATCAACCAGGGAGGTTGATGCCTGAAAACATTGGCCGAAAATGCCTTTTTAGGGCTTCCTCACCCCCTTTTAGTATAAATACATCCTCTTAGCCACCAAGAACATTTGTGCTACCTAAGCTTGTATTTTTTGTGTGTTCTTCATGTTTTAAGAGTGAATTAAGGGTTTGTAAACACTTTGTGCTTGGATCTCTTTAAAATGATTCTTGTGTTTGTCTTCTCTTTAATCTTTTGTTCTTCTTTGTTCTTCATC
>OVAN01015097.1:0-11563 GCA_900406275.1 Anastatica hierochuntica
ATATCTAATATATACATATATTAATATAAAATAATTATTTTATTTATCATAAAAACAAAATAACTAAACCCAAAAATAAATACTTTGATCCAATTTTCTTAGGTGTGTGACTCTGTATGATCGTATAATATTAGCAACGAATTCATAATCCATAGATTATAAGCGGTCTCTAGCAAAACATTATAACCCCTAATATTATACGATGTGTCAAACCTCGACACTACAACTTTATTTAGAGCAAAGTACAAATAATTTCAGTACATTCCTAACATATATATCCTTTAACCTGTAAGAAATTAGAGGGTTCTTGAAGGTCTAAGTGATTTGATAGAGAAGATTATTTGTAGGGTTCCCTTGAAACTCATGAAAGCAATGAGATCAACTTGAAAAAGTTGGAACAATTTATCGAAAAAGAGAGCTTTACGAAGTCGCACGTCCATCAATTAACAAGAAAAGAAGGGGAGATGATCGCTATGATGCCTCACAAAATTTATTTAACCAGTGTGATCAACGACCACGTCCATCCATCTATAGAGCTAAAAAAAAACTTAGGGGATGTATTGGATTGAGTATTTGATGAGATTTGATTTTTAATGAATTATTAGAAGATTTTGATGAATTAGGGAAGTAGTTGTAATATTTTATAGAAATCTTCTGCAATTCCACTTAAAACCATGTGATTTGAAGTGATTTGAGTCTTTGTATTTTTAACAAGGAAATTCCACTAAAAAAACTTAAATCACTTAAAATTCATTAGTTAAAATATTTCCAATAACAGTGGACTTGAAGATACATTTTAAAATTATCATTTCAATAACAGTGAATTGTATAAGACTTTTTAAAATTCTTGTTTCAATAACATGGAATTTTATATTTTAATACAAATCACTTCAAATCGCTGTTTGAATACACCTCCCCCAGTTTCCTTCACAATCAAGTTCGTATCCTTCACTACAAGGGTTTATTTTTATGCGTCTAAGATGGAGTCCTTATTTGGAGCATACCGGGTGGATCAAACTCAGATATTCTCACACTTCCCATGGAGAGGGAGGGGGAAAGGAGGGGACAAGTTTAATTATGCTCTCAGATATACAAGGATAAGAAATCTTGCCATTACATTAAATTCTTGAGGTTTTAGATTATTTCCGCCGAGCACCCAAAAGAAAAATTTTTTTGGTATGAGATGTACGATCTTGACTCTGGTTAATGGACAACTCTCAATGTCCATCCACAATAGTGTATATCTTGTCCAAGCCGTAACCTTTCTCTTAAGGGAAGCGCAAACTGTTGTTGCTTGGAAGGTCTCGAGAGTCATATAATATGTTTTGATTTTACAAGAGAAAGATCTGGGCCGCTTCTGCCTCTGCCCCCAGTTAACACTAGAGATCATAGATATGCACATGTGACTTTATCATGTGTTAAAGAGGAGAAGATTGCAGCTTTATTTCAGCACTAAAATTCATATGAATATGTGCTTGAGATATGGATTACAATGAAGATTGAGACCGAAATGGTTTCGTGGAGCATGTCCTTGAAAATGGATACGAGACATAAGAGATTATATGTTCCAATTAGTTACTTTATTTACGAGGAGAAGAAACTCTTCGTGTCTTTTGATAGACACTATATATAGCTGTGACTATCCCATAACGGTCATTGACATCATTGGAGAGGCTGGACACTTAAAAAAGAAATTGGATATCGAAGACTTTGGAGTAACCGCAGACCACTACTATTTGTTCAACGTTGTGCTCTTATGTTCCAAGTTGGGTCCAAATCAAGAAACCTACAAAAGGAAAAAGAAAAGACGAAGTAATTTAGAAAAGAGTATATGTGATCAAAACATGTTGACACTTGCAGCAATTGAAAAGAAAGAAAGGGATGATTAGTCTCAGTTTACCAATCCTAATTTATATTGTTGTTATAAAACAATATTACAAAGATTATGGAAGCAGCTGCAAAAAGAATAATATGTGGAAGTATAAACAAGAAACGTCTGTATAGAGATTTAACCTCTCTCAAGACCACGAGCTTTTCACTCTTAAGCTCACAAGTTTTTCTTTGAATGCCAAGACAGAGAATTATGATGAAAGAAGAATCAGAACAGAGAAGATGATGGTGAGAAGATGATGATGCAGAACCATAAAAGAGAGATGTATAAATGTGATGCAGAGATAGAGATGATGCAGAGACGAAAAACAAGAAATGAGCAAACATGTTTTTGTTTACCATGAATTCACCATCCATTGCGGAATTGCTACATCTCATCGGGTGGAAAGCTTCCACCAACTTCACTAAATCAACTTCATGAGATTACAGCTTTGTTCTCACTCACTTCCCTTATTTTCCCCTTTATGGTTTCCTCCCCCTTGAAGACTTCTTTTTTCTTAGTCTTAACTTTATGTGTTCTCTCTCTTTCCTTACATACTATGACAACAAACTCAAAATGCTCATGAAACTACATTAATGCATTCTGAGAACACTTGCATTTTATCACGTGAAAAACACCTGCAGCTCTCTTTTTTTGCCTTTGAGCTCTAGCCTTTCCTTTTTGAGTCTTCTTCACCTTTAGACACTTTTTTGAGTTTGATTTTCAATTTAGACACTTTTTAGCCAAATGTGACTTTTTTTTCAATATCGAAATAAAGTTGGACGAAAATGCCCCTGCGATATTCTCTCTCTTTCTCGACATTTACTCCTTCTCTCTTCTCTTATTTCCACTTTATTTTTCATCTTCCTCTATCTCTTCTCTGCAAACTCATTTTCCGTTTTTTTGTTTGTTTTAATTTGTTGTCATATTATTTTCATGTCAGTTTCTTCGTTGCATATTTAATTTTGGTTTTCAAAAACCTTGGCAGTGAACGAAACGAGAGACATGGATGTCAATTTAAATTGTTCTATTAAATTATTTTAGTTATTTACTCTTCTTTAATTTTTTTTTATCTTATTTTACACTTGCTTATGTTCTTCAGATAATGGTATATCTCTTGATTGTTTGCGTATACTTTAAAAACATGTGAAAAATTCTATCACATGAAGTAATCCATTTAGACTTATCCACCAGAGAAAGATTTTAAAGAATTACGTGGACAAGTCCATTTGGATGAATCCATTTGAATTGATTTTAAAGAGTCATCTACAAAAAAAAATTAAGTGAAAGCCATAATCAAAACAAAATTCCACCACTACGTAGACACATATAAACTCCAACATAATTTTGGTGGAACCCATAATCAAAACCAAAATCCACGACCAAAATCCACGACCAAAATCATTGATTAGAGAAACGTTAGAGAACACGATGTGGACAAAGAAAGACTCATTTGTGGATTGTGTTTTGTGGACTTGACCACATGGACCAGTGGTTCACAAAGACGTTGTGAATAAAAAGTTGGGTTGATTGGATTGCATATGGGTAAAGTTGTGTCGATGGAAGGGTAAATTTGGAAATTGGGTTGGTTAGATTGCATATGGATAAAGATGTGCCTATAAATGTATAAATTTGGAAATAATTTTAAAATTATGAATACTATTTGTTTTAGTGGAGAAGTGGGAAGATTTTCCGCCTAATGTGGATTTTCCCCTAATGTGAATTAGTGTAATAAATTGTTTTTATGAGTAAGTTTTTGGTTGATAACAGTTTAATTTGTTGACAACTCGTGTATTGGACGGAGGCGAAATGAAAATATAATGAATTGTAAAACATGTAGTTAATAAATATCATTCTCTCATGGACATATCTACGTGGATTGAACCACAGTGGAAGAAAACAACATCTTAATATGATCTATCGACTGAGTAAAATATAAGAGTATTGTTGGATTGTCTAGTTATCGATGCTGGGGCTGAAGTATTGTGTTCATCAGCTGATTGTCCATCCATATATGCTTCATATATTGGTTTGAGGTTGTAAATAAACCCAGTCTAGGTGGACTGTGCTACATGGATGAAACCAGTAAGTGTCCGTGATGAAGGGTTTGAACCTGATGTCACTAAGCAGAATCAATGAAGAAAACTTTGGAAATTTATGCCTCCTTCAAAATTTCGAATTCTTAATTCAAAACTCTATACAATTCTCTGATTCAGCGATAAATCATTTTTTCGAATGGAACCAATCCTCTCCGATTTACAGAGAGATTAAATAATCGAGTCACGTACTTTAGCGTCGATGATTTTGTTCGATGCTAGAGATTCCGGTGAGTCTTCGATGTTCGGAGGAGTAAGACCATCTAAGTAAAGGGAAGATATGAGTGGTGAATGATGGTGGTCAGAAAGGTTGGGAAAGGTTTTATCGCGGTGATGAGTTTTTGGGTATCATGTTCTTCGATTGTCTCAGGAAAGTGGTGACGACGGAGAATGATGGATCTGGACTAATGGGTCGGGTTGATAAATAATCTATGGGTCGTGGATTGTGTGGATGGTGAAAGGATTGAAGAATTAAGAATGCTTAAAGTGAGAGAAAACATCATGAGAGAAAGGCGTTGAAGAGTAAAGAGATAAAGAAGATAAAAAAATTTTTAGAAGGGCAATTTAGTAATATTACATGGAAAAAGGCACCTTTAACAACAAAGTGTCTAAATGTTCTTCAAATCCTAAAATGTGCTTACACTTTCAAGGAAACCAATACTGCACAAGGAGTATGTGATTCCCTTTGCTTCTGAGAATCTCTATTCAATTAGAGTAATTCCTTTCTCTTTGTTTTTTTTTTGTCCAAGCCACATAGCTTAATAGAAATGAAGTCTCGAGTTAAAAAAATGTTATCCGCCTATATATTAAATAAAAGTGCACTGAAGTGAAATTTGCTTATGTGTCATTCATATAAGAGCTTTCAACATTAACCTTATAATTTGAGTGGTTGAAAGATTTAGATTTTTAATTTAATTTTGATTTATTTAATTCATCTCTAAATAAACAAATAAACCATGAACTACTTAAACTTACAAGCCAAACATCATTTTTAAATCAATCATTCTTAACTATGTTCCAAAAAATTAGATTATTCTATTTATATGTAAATTTTAAGATTATCATATAATATACATTTAAATTATACAACTATATATATATATATATAATTTTACCTAAATAATATACATTTTCTAAGTAAAAAAATATGCATTATAATTCGGAAATTGTTATGAAATAATTTAAAACTTAATTTTTTTTGTTTTATTAGATCATCATATAATATATCTACATATATGTCTAAATTATCACATTTTAATAATTGTTAAAATTAGATTATCATGAAATAAAAATATACAAATTTGAGCATCATCTTTGAATTATCAAATTTTTAAGACGAAACAAAAATATAAAATTTTATCACCATCTTTTAATTATCATCTATTTGAAAAATATATACATTATAAATCGGAAATTTTTTATGTACATTATAGATGTGTGAGTTTAAGTATTAAATCATATATATCATTTTATTGGATATTCTTATATTCTCATACATTTTAAACATACATTTATGTAGCCTAAAACATACATTTTTTAATAAAGTCATAAATGTATATTAGTGTATAAAGTTATATAATTCTAATAAAGTAAATAATTTTTATTCTTTAGAATACGAAATTATAAATTGTCTTGTTATCTTTCCTTCTTTAGGTACGAATTTATATACTTCAATAGGAAAAAAATCATTGCCTCCATTAACTTAAACATATTTATTATTATTCTCAAGTATTTTTTTCCCCTTTTTAGGTACGAATTTATTAACTTAAATAAAAAAAACCATTTCTGCCATTAACTCATAATTACAAGGCATTCAACTTTAACGGTTTAAGGAAATTCCCTATAAATTGATTAACAAATATGGAAAAGGATAATTACTCATTGGGATAACTTTTGAAATAATTATTAAAATGACTTGGCTTCCAAGATTATTGAAATGTATTAATATGAGCGCTTGTAATATATGAGAAATGTAATATCGAACTTATCCTCTACCAAGTAAAAGAAATCACCCTATGTCGTTACTAAAAATTGATTTCATCAATGACCTTAAACCATTTCTACGTAGTAAGTATATCATAAACATGAAAGTAATTTGTGTTTGGCGTCAATGTTCTTCATTTGACGAAACTCTCGAGGCTATAAATCGAGGTATCTGGTTGCTGGCAACGACGACACATGTCCTTGTTGGTTGATTGGCGATGGGATCTTGGGGGATTGTGGTCGGCAAGGGAGAATCAAGGGTTTAATTGGGGTGGAGGAGGAGTTATCCGGGGGAGGATTCTCTCGATGTGCTTCTCAAAGATTATGGGGAAAGAAGATCTTGATGAAACTTGTTTCTGATAAGGATCTGGGTTTTTAAGTTTGAATTGGCAAGGAGTGTTGTGTCTTCTTTCTGGATTTCCATGGTGGGGATTCTTTTTAGCGATAAATCAAGAGAGGTTTTTACGGTTAGCTCCCCTACTAGCATCTAGAGTCTCCGACATTTTAATATTGCATGCACGTTAATATACTTACTTGCATGCACGTGAAAAAATTTAATCTTCTGTTGTACACTTAAGTTATATATGAGTAAGATTTAAGCGACGAGTTATATATTTATTAGGTTATTAAAAATCATTTAAACATAAATTGTATTATTATTCTAACAATAAGGTCTTTGTTGTACATATATTATTTGTTATTCATAATTTTAATTTTAATATAATTTTTTTCATGGTAATAAAATACATGCAACGGTCCCCTCAACATGTTTTTAAGTCAATTCACAAGAAAATGATGTTAATCATTTCTTTTAACTATAACCTATTTATAAAATAATGTTAGTTGAGTAGATTGGGTAAATTAGTTAGGTAGATGCATGATCATCTTATATTGTTTTATTTTTAAAAATAATATATATATATATATATATATGTGTATGTATATATATAATATATATCAAATTATAAATATTTTGAATCAAAATCATCTTATATTAGTTTTAAAAATTATAGATCATAAAATATTAAATATTCAATGTTACAAATAAATAGAATTATGGAGTTTTCCATTTACAATGATGAAAAACTTTATATAAATTTAATTTATAGATTTAATGAAAAAAATATTCCTTATTTGAAATTAATAAAATAAGATCACATTTTAATTATTATAAATGAAAACATATAACAGATATTATATATTTTATTATGATAAGTAAACATAAAAATATCACATTATAGTTAAATCCTTCATATAATACTTTTACCTAAGGGTGGGCGTTCAGACGAGCGTTCAAGTATCCATTCAAGTTCAGTCGGGTTAATTCGGATTACGAGTTTTCGGGGCTAGATGTTTAAGCTATATTCGGTTTTTATCTTTGCAGGTTTGATATCCGTTTAAATTATTATAGAACAAAATGCAAATATACCTAAAAACCCTCAACAATCCAATTTTTGGGATAATCCAGATATTTTGGGGTATTTTAAATATTTTGGATATTATAACTAAAATAACTCATACATTTAAGAATATAATTATAAGTTAGTTATTTTTGGATACTCGGAATATTTCGAATCATGTCGATATCGATTTCGGTTTTTCGTCTATTGAAACTTTGCATCCATACAAATATTTATCGATTTCGGTTCAGATTTTGTGTCAATTTTTTGGGTCGAGTTGCATCGGTTCTTCAGATTCAAGTATTTTGTCCATCTCTACTTACATCCGCAAATTTTCGGGCACCACTTAGTTTGAATTAATACTCAGACATTGCCAAAAAATATAAAATTAAAGTAAATAACTAAAACTAGATTTTGACCCGTGTCAAGCACGAGACTAAAATTAAAAATTTTATATTGATTATAACTAGATTGAAAGTAATTGAATTATGTAATTTTTGTAATGTGAAATAGTTAGAAAATTTGTATATTGTATAGTTACCGTATTAGTTTAAGATATCGATAAAAAGAGTTTAGATATCAAGAGTTTTATATCCATACATGGACAGTAAAATACCATATTTCGTATCTTCATATAATATTCAAAATTTCATGATTGTATATTCGAATTTAAATTTATTATATATATTTAAATAATATTTAAAACTTATATTTTGATATATATTAGATATTTTATATAAAATGTAACTTATCTTTTTTTTTCCAGAAAATCAATTGGTCTTCAAAAATATATCTATGGTTTTAGATGTTTAATATTTACGATATTTTTTTAAATTGTTAATTTCGACCTGATTATGGTATTTATAAATATTATAATTTTAGTATAATATCTAAATTTTTACGGTTTCGGTATATTTAGTAGGGTGGACCTATTATTCGGGATCCATTATCCGATCTGCTATTTGTCTCGTTTCAGTCCCAATCTGTGTTTGAATTAATGGTTTCTCGGATCCTGATCCGGATAGTGGAATTTGTAGGTCTGGATATCCGGATCCAGACTTATTTTATAATATTAAAATATTAAAAGTATATTTATATGTATATATCATATAATTTATATACATAAATAATTGTAAATCCATTATATTAACCTATAATAAGAAAATTTATTTTATTTTCGAAAACAAATTTAAAAATATAAATTATATATTTATTTTACAAATTAATTAAATTTAAGTTTTATTTTTCTAAAGAATATATAAAATTCCAGATCGAGATATACGCGAATATTCGGACTTTCATATAGATACCCAAAAACTCTGGATATCCTAAGGCTACCTCAAAATAATATAGATATCCAGACTGTTCTACTCCTAATATTTAGTAACATATTTAGATAATCATACATTCCATGATAAAATCTATGTCAAACTATAGTACAAAGTTCATCAAAGCTAAACATAAAATTATATAAAACAAATCCATTATAAATTTAGCGTATTTTCGTATATTTTCAAATAGTGTATAAGATAATGATTTTTCTTTGCATTTAAAATTATTTTATTATATAAATTAAATATGATATCAAATAAAATAAATAATTATTGTTATATTATATTATACTATAATATTTTAAATTTTTTAAAAATTATATTATAAATGAATTAAATTTGTTAGATATATTGAGCTCAAACTTAGCTGCATTTTATAAATATTTTTTCTATGATACATAAAATTTATTGAGTTTTTTTTAATTAGTTGAATAAAATGACGTGTCTCTTAAAATGCTCTTTGATTGACACATATGACTTTTACCGTTTAGTTTCTCTATATGTCTCCTCAATTAATATATAAGATACCCGAAACCGAATAGAACCAGAAATTTTTTTGGGTATATTTACTGGAACCGGAAGTGACCGAATGAAAAATATATGAATGGGTCCAAACCTCTAAAATCGAATAATCAAATACCCGAACGGACTTGACCTGATATCCGAATGCCCATTCTAAACCTACTATTGTCCGAGATTTATTTAGGGTTATTATTGAAGGGTTTTATATACATAAAATACTTACCCTTAGCTAGGAGCAAGAAAACTGGGAGGAAGAAGGAAACAAAAAAACCCTTGTTGCTTTTTTGAAACGATGATGACAACGACGATCTCTACTCTTCCTGGGGATTTGTTAGAAGAGATTATTTCAAGGGTTCCTTTGAAACTCATGAAAGCAGTGAAATTAACTTGCCAAAGGTGGAACAATTTATCCAAAAGGGATAGCTTTACGAAGTTGCACGTTGAAAAAGCAACAACAAGAGAAGGAGAGGAGGCTATGGTGATCATGAAGATGCGTAATGATATTTATTTAATGAGCGTGGTGGTCGACCAAGTCCATCCATCTATAGAGCTTAAAGGTAGACTTAGTCAAAATCAAGTCTGTTTATCTAAAGTCTACCACTATGAGGGTTTATTGTTATGCATCTTGAAAGAGGATAGTAAGATTGTGGTTTGGAATCCGTATTTGGGGCAAACGAGGTCGATTCATCTCAGATGTTCTCACTGGAACTTCGAATATGCTTTCGGATATGAGGAAAAGGAATCTCGTCGAAGCCTCAAAATTTTGAGGTTTATAGATTATTTCTTCAAAACATCCGAAAGGCAATTTTATTGGTATGAGTTATACGATTTCGACTCTGGTGAATGGACAACTCTTGATGTCACTCCACGTTGGGGTATATATTGGTCAACCGGTAGCGTCTCTCTTAAGGGGAACGCTTACTGGTGTGCTAATGAAAGGAGCTCAATTGGTCCCGAAAATAACATAATCTGTTTTGATTTTACAAGAGAGAGATTTGGGCCGCTTCTTCCTCTGCCCCCGGTTACCAATTATGACTATGGACGCGCGACTTTATCTTGTGTTAAAGAAGAGAAGCTTGCAGCTTTATTTGAGACCTACGGTTCATATGAATATGAGTTTGAGATATGGATTACGACTAAGATTGAGACCGAAATGGTGTCGTGGAGCATGTTCTTGAGAATGGATACGAGACCCAATATACTTGGTCCAGATAGTTACTTCATTGACGAGGAGAAGAAAGTCTTCATGGCTTTTGATAGAGAGATTGACTATGACTTGGAAAATCCCAACACATATATTAACATCATTGGAGAGGCTAGACGCTTAAGAAAAATGGATATCAGAGACTTGGGAGTAGAACTCAACTGTTGGCCAAATGTGTGTTTTTATGTTCCAAGTTTGGTTGAAATAAAGGAACCTGCACAAGGCAAAGGCAAAAGGAAAAGACAGAGCAGTACAGAAAAGCGTCTATTTGATCAAAACAAGTTGAGACTTGACGCAATTGAAAACCTACTCAAGTGGCACTATTAATAGGTACGAAATGAGAAACTTGATGATTCTGCGCAAAATTGAGAATGGTTGCTAAGTTAAAGGTAAAATATTTTGTGCCCTTGTAACTTAGATACTTGATTGGAAGTGAGACTTATGGTGATTATACCTGTGATTCGCAGGAGCAGAACCATATAAATTGAACTTCTCGCGTTGTGATGCATAACCTTTACGTAATAATGAACCATATATATATGATGTTGTTGGTGCTGTTAAGTTTCTCTTTTACTTTCTGCTGTGTTATTTGGCAAAATAATGTTTATTTGGGTTGTGAATGATTGAACTCAAAAAAAGAGAGAAGTGATTTGTTACCAAAGTCTTGTGCTATCACAGTATCACTGTTACAAAGCGTAATTCATATTGTTGTTATGACAAAAAAAGAATGACCTCTTTTTCAGTTTATTTTGGCATGTAAAGTCAGAGGAATTTGTAATAGAATATGCTTTTCACCTACAAGAAAAATGCACATTGTTAGCACATGATTAACGCTATTATAGGGTTTTTATAGCGTTTCCATGTTGGCGATCTCTGTCGCAGCTATAATAGACCCCCTTTATAATAACGTTAATATGACCCGCTACTATAAGTTGATATATTATAGCGCAATTCTGTTTGCTGTTATAAACTTTATAACAACGTTTTGTATTTGCTATTTTATTTTTTAGGATGGCGTGTTGTCTTTGCAATATTATGTTTTATAGTAGCAATAGTTTTTTGCTATTTTATATTTTATGGTGGCGATTTTTGTTTGCAATAATATTGTTTATAGTAGCAAGAGTTTTTTTGCTATTTTAAATTTTATAGTAGCTTTT